>JALQSN010000443.1:0-41436 GCA_023690525.1 Holotrichia oblita | reverse complement strand
ATCTCGGAACTAAAAGAGGGGGAATGGCAGTGTACGGCAAGGATGGCTTTGAAAGAGCTATTCATAATATCCAGAACTCCCCTTTCCGTACTAAATTTGAAAGAGACGTTGAGGATATGAAGGGAAATATCGGAATCGGATGTATCTCCGATACCGAGCCTCAGCCTCTGATCGTCAGAGCTAAATCAGGCAGTTATTCCATAACAACTGTCGGACGTATCAACAATATAAGCGATATCGAAAAAACGCTGTTCCGCAACGGAAATCCTCAGTTTCTTGAGATGAGCGGAGGAGAGCTCAATCCCACTGAGGTTGTCGCCGCTCTGATAAATCAGAAGGAGACAATCGCCGAAGGAATTGCCTTCGCTCAGAAGACAATCGACGGATCTATGACAATGCTCGTGATGACTAAGGACGGAATATACGCTTCACGTGACAGATACGGACGAACTCCCCTTATAATCGGTCAGAAGGACGGAGCGAGATGCGTTTCGTTTGAGTCGTTCGCTTATCTCAATCTCGGCTACACTGATTTAAGAGAACTCGGTCCCGGTGAAATTGTATTTATTGAGCCTGACAATGTTACACCAATAAAAGCTCCCGAAGAAAAGCTGAAAATATGCGCTTTCCTTTGGGTATACTACGGGTACCCGACATCATCCTATGAGGGGATAAGCGTTGAGGAAATGCGTTACAGATGCGGTGCGGCTCTCGCGGAAAATGATGATGTATCAGCCGATCTTGTAGCGGGAGTACCCGATTCAGGTACAGCTCACGCTGTCGGATATGCAAACAAATCACAAATTCCGTTCTCGCGTCCGTTTATAAAGTATACTCCGACATGGCCGAGATCGTTCATGCCTCCGAATCAGTCAATGCGTGATTTTATAGCAAAAATGAAACTGATACCGGTCGATGCGCTGATAAGGGGAAAAAGCCTTATCCTCATTGACGACTCGATAGTAAGAGGAACGCAATTGGCTGAAACGGCAGATTTCCTGTACCGGGCGGGAGCAAAGGAGGTACACATCCGCCCTGCCTGTCCTCCGTATATGTTCGGATGCAAGTACCTGAACTTCTCACGCTCAACATCAGAGATGGATCTGATTACAAGAAGAATAATTCTCCGCCTTGAGGGAGAAAAAGCGAATTCAAATCCCGAGATATTAGCCGAATACGCAAATGCGGACTCCGACAGATATCATGCAATGACGGAAGCGATACAAAATCAGCTCAAATTCACCTCGCTGAAATATCAGCGTCTTGACGAGCTGATAAAATCGATAGGTTTGCCCAAAGAATGTCTCTGTACCCACTGCTGGAACGGGGAAAAATAACATAACTCGCAGGGGCGACCCTTGCGGTCGCCCCCATAATATTTTATTTATGCAGATTTTAAAATAATAATACAAGGTACAGAACAAATAAAACTATTCTGTACCTTGTATATTTTTATATTTTATTATAATTCAGGAACTTTGGGTTATGCTTGTTCGGCAAGGGTTATATTTGCAAATATGCCCCTAACATTTTCCTGTCATCGTTATCTTCATAAGTAATATAACCCTTTTCCAACGCTCCTTCCAATACCGCACCTCTCTCATTTGAGATATTGTTACAGGCAAAATCAATAATACGATGGTCATTCTTTAAAAAGTCCGGTATTTCGCTGTATATAACACCGCTGCAAAAACTATAATGGTTTAACATTAACTGATACGCTTCTTTATACATAGCGTCATATACTTTCGCTTGTTCAGATGTCAATTTGCCTACTTTTTCTGTGAAGCGAACAAAAAATGTCGGTTTACAGCCGCAGCCGTCTGGTGCCTTTTCAAGATAGCCGTATTCGATAAGCTCGTCAATTACAGCCTTCTCAATTCCGTCGGTATTTTGTTTCGCAACGGAGATAAGTGCCGCTCTTTGGTCGAGATTAAGCACGCTCGGAGTTTTATCACAAATATTTTTATAGTTAAATTTATACTGTATACCGTGCGTTCCGACACTCGCAGGAGCTTCTCCGTCATAGTCTTCAAAGCCAAGCAAATCCCATTCGCCGCCGTCCGCATGCTTAGTCCATCCGATCTGCTCCTGATTTCGGGATTTTCTGATTTCTCTTATAACACTGCGGTGTACTTCACCAACCTTTTGCATTAACATTACCCATTTCATATCTTCGTAAGGCTGGTAGCCTTCATGCCATTGATAGCCGTTTTCATCAAAGGACTTTGCTTCGTATTCAATCAATGCTATGATTTTATCGGTCAATTCGGGTGTGACAGATTTTAAGTGTGCGATCGCCCTTTCCTGTGCTTTTGCACTCACAATAAAAAAATTGGTTTCATATTTTTTACCGTTTTCTCTGAGCAGTCCGCTCCAAATTAAATTTGAAATTTCGTCCTCCATATATGGAAGCGCAACACCCATTTCCATTGCAAGCTCGTCAGAGGCCGATGGCGTGCGGTACGCTGCGAGAAGTATATTTTTGCACAGTTTTCTGTTTATTATGGAGAACGGCGTTCCGAGTTCTCCTGTATTTCCATTCACTGCAAAGTTGATATTTTCAGGTCTGTAGCTTAACATTCCAAATTCTCTTGACATATTTACTCCCTCTTTCAATATATTTCTTGCACGGTAAAGTTTTGCCTTGACCGTACCGACGGGTAGGTTCAGCGAAGCGGCTATGTCATTGATTTTGCGGTATTCAATATAGAATGGGACAAGTACGTTCCGATATTCGCTTGATATGAATGCGAGTTCACGCCGCAGGAGATTATAGTCCTCTTGCAGGAGTAAATCATCGTCCACGCTGTTTTCTATATCGGCAATTTCTAAAACATCAGAATCAATGCTGCCTCCGGAAAGCATATTGTTCCGCTTATTTTTTCTGTTCGCCCATAACGCATATTTGTTCCGTGCAATTTGCCAAATCCATGCCGGAAAATTATTCGGAACTGTACCTTTCCTGAGTTCGTGAATGACAGCAACGGCGGCTTCCTGTGTTAAATCTTCCGCTTCGTTGGCGCTGCTCGTTTTCTTCAGGTAAAAATAGTAAAGTTTTTCAAAATAATCATCGGCAAAATGTTGGATTAAATTTTCAACTGACATTCGCTTTGCACCTCCCTTTGATAATATAGTGTCGGGAGAATTTGAAAGGTTGCATTATAAAATAAATTTTTTGTATTTGTGCTGTTTTTGGAGTAATGCAAAATACAAATTTTCTTCGGCAAACTGCCGGATAAAATTTTCATTTAACTGTATAAATTACGGGAAGCCGCTACGGCGGCTGTATTATTCTTCAGTATCTTTCAAATACCTCTCATGATTCATCATTGCTTTTTCTCTCCATTTTTCCTTTGATTCAGAAAACGAGCCCGTATCATATGTAAGCTCATCAAGAAATCTGACAATATCCGAGAGCTTTCCCTCAATCAGGTTTGCTCCGACAGAGCGTGTCGGAAGATCAGGCTGACGTTTGAGGGAATAGTGAAACTCATGAATCAGATAATCAATGAGCAGCATCTTTTCTCTCGCTGTCTCACATCTCGGATATTCCCTGACATATTTCTGAAAAGCCGGCATAGCTCCCCCTGAATTAAGCTGATTATTCCGATAAGCCTTGACATAATCAGTCCACATAAACCTGAATCCGCACTTTTTACAAAAAAGAATCAGACTCTGCATTTCCTGATAACCGGTCTTCTCATAGAAAATATAGTTCACATCACCCTCCTTATCCCAGCAGTAAGGGCATCGAACCTTTCCGTTTCCTGCGTCATTCACTGAAATAATATCAAAACACCGCATGTAAAGCAAAAATGCGGCCTCGTCAATGAGTTTTTCATCGTGAATCCCTTTAGCGTCATCTTCATAAATTCTCCGAAGCTCAGCTTTTTTTATCCTCGGGGTAAATGAAATTTTATGTTCTTTATTCAAAACCATCACCTCTATTATCTATATTATACACATAATTATTATACACATAATAAAGATAAAATCAAGCGGGGGTGAGGGGGTAAAATTATCACAGAAGATAAAAGGGTGAAAATAAATTTCACCCTTTTAATATATCAAGTATTACTGATATGCAGTTTCTATAAACTGAGCCATTTTCTTATCCCATGTTTTCTGAGCCGATTTTGCCAGCTTCGCATAGTTTGATGCAAAATCTGTACTCTTTGCTGTCAGAGGTGTGCTGAATGCTGATCCAAGGAAGAAGTTGCCGAATGACGAGCCGTATCCCAACGGGAATGTTGAGCCGAAGCTGTCGTGAATTATATCTATCATCTGAGCTGAGATCTGGTCACGTGTATATTTTAATTTCAATGCATTTTCATAGTATTCGGGAAGAACTGTTTTTTCTGTTTCCCTGTTAAGAACCTCGAGAACTGTTGAAGCAAATTCGAGATCGCCGCATGTCATCGGAATTACACCGACTTCAGTTGTGTCGTGAGTGCTTGTTACATAGTTTTGCTGAGTCTCATCGAGCTTCGGAAACGGAACTACTCCGAGATCGAATGTTATATCTCTCATTTTTTCAAGAGAACCGAGTCTCTGGTATCCCGCAAATGCAAGCTCTCCGTTTGCGAAGCTATCGATAACTGCCTGTGCAGTTCCTGCTCCGACAGTTGTAAGTGTTCCGTCATCATAGAAAAGCTTGTTCAGTTTTTCAAGAAGAGCTACGGAGCGCTCGTTGTTGAAGTCAAATCCGCTGACAGAACCGTCCGCACCTCTTGATACAAATTCTATATCGGAACCGATAACAAACGGAATCATTGAACCCCATGTTCCGATACATGCAAATCCGATACGGTCATCCTGAGTTATTTTACTGTCTCCGTTGAGGTCGGTGTGAACTTCGTTTATATATTTTGTCATAGTGTCAAGAGTCCATGTTCCGTCAAGCACGTGATCATATATGATTGAGCCGTTGCCGTAGATATCATTAAACAAATCTTTATTATAGAACAGGGAATGGGCACTCGCAAGGACGTCCATAAAATAGTCTCCTGCTAAAATATATGCTCTGTCGCCTGTCAGTTTCAAATCATCCATGTATCCCTTATACCAGTATTTCTGATCAAAATCAAAAATGCCGCTGTCACTTACATTGAGGAACATTCCCTCAAAAGTAAGCTCACAGAGTTGATAAAGGTCGTTTATGATTACATCAAAGGCGTCCTCCCCGCTCATTATAAGATTTCTTATATTAGCGGTTACCGAGCCGTAGTTAAGGTCTGTCTGGGTATATTCAAATGTTATTCCGAGAATATCTTCAACTGCCTGATTTCTGAGATATACAGCGTCATTTACAACTTCCCCGGTAAGCTCGCCGCTTCCCTGAATTAGGTGGTTTGCATTAGTTGCATCGTTTGTGTTGATACTTGTGGAGATACGGAACGGACGTCCGTTGTAGTCGATATCGGCGAATCTGTCCGGAGTGGTTTCTTCAACAACACCGCTTGTATCTCCCGAAGCTGTCGTATCTTTTTCCGAGCTTCCCTTGTCATCCGAATCGGCGCATGCTGCTGTTCCGAGAATCATAATGGAAACAAGCATAATTGCCATTGTTCTTTTGAGTATGCTTTTTGCTGATAAATTTTTCATAATTGTTTTAAATACACAACCTTTCTGTAAATATATAATTACGGGGCTAAACTTATTATATCAAAAATAAATCAGTTATTCAATATCAATCGGCAATTTATTTAAATCAATTCTCAGTTTATACGAAATATTTTTTATATTCTGTTTGCACCAGGTTATTTCTGCCATAATATATCAGCTCTGTCCTAAAAAGGAATCACAAATAGCGGAAGGGTTCCGTACAATAATTTTCTTGACAGTTTTAATTGAAATTTAATATTATCGTGATATACTGTAGGTGAGATTATTAATCGGAAGTATAACCAAATGAAAACTCTTATAATTATCAGACGGGCGGCCGCAGGGGGTTGTCCCGTCGCGGGGGGTGTCCCGTCGCAGGGGGTTGTCCCGTCGCGGGGGGTGTCCCGTCGCAGGGGGTTGTCCCGTCGCGGGGGGCGTCCCTGCAAAGATAGGGGGAAAAATTTATGAGACTTTTAATTGCAGAAGACGAAGCTGATTTGAGATCGGTGATACAAAAGCGTTTAACAAACGAAGGATATTCAGTTGACGCATGCCGGAACGGTGAGGAAGCATGGGATTATCTGTGTGCCATCAAATCATATGAAGAATCAGAAAACGAGGGCTACGACGCGGTAATCCTCGACATAATGATGCCAAAGATGAACGGACTCGAAGTTTTATCAAAAATGCGCACAGAAAAGATATCAGCCCCCGTTCTGCTCCTGACAGCCAGAGACAGCATAGAAGACCGTGTAAAGGGACTCGACAAAGGAGCGGACGACTATCTGATAAAGCCATTCTCATTCGATGAACTCCTCGCAAGAATCCGTGTAATGACAAGAAAGCCAACTCAAAATCCAACAAACATCTACACCTGCTCCGACCTGACCCTGAATGCCAACACCAGAACTGTAACAAGAGCAAACAAAGAAATACAATTGTCCTCAAGAGAATTCGCAATCTTGGAATACCTGATAAGAAACCAAAACACAGTCCTGTCCAGAGAACGAATAGAACGCCACACAAGAACCTTCGACGAATCAGAATCAGGCTCAGGCTCAAACATAACAGATGTCTACATCCGCTACCTGAGAAAAAAAATAGACGACCCCCACGACCAAAAGCTAATCCAAACAGTAAGAGGAACAGGCTACACACTAAAAAACACAGGAGGAGAATAAGCGGAAACGGAGGGGATGGGGATACGGGGATACGGGGGATACGGGGATACGCAAACTTTTCGAGAAAAGTTTGACAAAAGCTTTTCAAAAGGGGTTTTGGCTTGATATCAAATTTAGCCAGCCTATATTTTGTTGCGAAGTGCAATATCAAATTTAGTTTTGTTCCATTTGATATTTATATAAGACCCCTTTTGAAAAGCTTTTGTCAAACTTTTCTCGAAAAGTTTGCGTATCCCCGTATCCCCGTATCCCCATCCCCTCTGTTTTCACTTATCATTTATTGTCACTATGTCTGTCAGAGATCGGGTTGTTTTGTTGATTGCTGTTGTTGTCGGCGGGATTTGTGCCTGCCTTGTTGGGTTTGTTGTTTGGGTTGGGGATCTGGTTACTGAGACGGAGGCTGAGAGACTGCTTGTTTCGGTTGTTGAGGGGGTTGTGGGGGAGGTTGATTGGGATGACGGAGAGGTTGAGGTTGATGATGATGTTTTGTTTTATTCTGACGGGGTTTATGTTTTGATTTATTATGGAGACGGAACTTTCTTTGATGGATATTCTCCTGACATGAAGGTTCGGGAGATTCCGCTTTCGGGAGGTTTTGCTGACGGGGAGTTTTTGGTTCGGGAGGTTAGGCTGGATGATGGGGAGAGGGTGCTTGTTTGTGATGCTGAGGTTACCTTTAAGAAGCATGACAGTATTTGGGTTCGGGGAGTGATTTCACTTTCGGGAATGGACTCGGCTATATCGGCGGTTGCGAGGACTGCCGTGATTGCACTTCCCGTGATTGTTGTTTTGGCTGCCGGTGCCGGGTATTTTATTACCAAGAGCGCTTTTGCTCCGGTGAAGAGGATTGTTGAGACGGTTGAGAGGATTTCGGGGAGCGGTAATCTTGGGGACAGGATTGGACTTCGGAGCCGGAATAAGAGAGATGAGATTGTACATCTTGCGGCTGAGTTTGATTTGATGCTTGATAAGGTTGAAAAATCGTTTGAAGCCGAAAAACAGTTTACCTCCGATGCCTCTCATGAGCTCAGAACTCCTGTGTCAGTGATCAGGTCGCAGGCTGAATATGCTCTTGATTTGATTGAAAAATGCGGAGCTGATGAAATTGATGAGATTGAAAATTCGCTCAGTGTGATTTTGAAGAAGTCGGAGCGGATGGCTTCTTTGGTATCTCAGCTTCTGACTCTTGCGAGAGCTGACAGAGGTACGGAAAAGCTTGTTGCGGAGAATGTTGATGTTTCGGCTTTGTTCAGGGGAGCTGCCGAGGAGTTTTCGTATTCTCCCGCCGCTTTGGAGAGGAATATTGATGTTGCTTTTTCCGGGGATAATGCAGTTACGGTAAAGGGTGATCGGGGTATGCTTTCGCGGATGGCTGAAAATTTGATTTCCAATGCGGTGAAGTTTAACAGAGACGGGGGAAAAGTCGCTGTGTCTGTGAGGAAAGAGGGAGATTCTGCTGTTTTTGAGGTTTCCGATACTGGTGTCGGAATTTCTCAGAGTGATATTGAAAAGATATTTGACAGATTTTATCAGGCTGATAAATCGAGAAGCTCGGGAGATGACGGAAGCATGGGGCTTGGGCTCGCAATGGTGAAGTGGATTGCCGAGACAGCTCACGGAGGAAAAGTTTCGGCTGTCAGCCGTGAAAATGAGGGAAGCACGTTTACAGTTACTCTTCCGTCTGTGTGATTGCAGGGACACGGCACGCCGTGTCTTTGTAAATCATGCGTTCGGCGTGCAATTTATATTTCATCTCTTGTAAAAGAGCATTTTATCTGATATACTTTTATCAGAGTTTTTTTTATCGAACCTTGGAGGATTAAATGTTATTTTCAAGCTCAATATTTATTTTCGGCTTTCTTCCTGCCGTAATATGTATTTATTACGGTCTGTTCACTAAGGATAACAGAAATGCCAGAAATATACTTCTTTTTGCTGCCAGTATATTTTTTTACGCATGGGGAGAACCGAAATTTGTTCTTGTAATGCTTCTTTCAATTATCGTAAACTGGAGACTTGCACTTCTTGTTGATGATTTCAAAAATCAGAAATCCACGTCACGCGTAATACTTGTTATTGCATTGATTTTCAATATCTCACTGATATTTGTTTTTAAATATCTCATGTTTTCAATGAACATATTAAATTCCGTAACAGGTCTGAATCTTATAGTGCCCGAGATATTTCTTCCGATCGGGATTTCATTTTTCACATTTCAGACTATGTCGTATGTGATAGATGTGTACAGAGGGAACGGTGAGGTTCAGAAAAATGTTCTGAATGTCGGATTGTATATTGCACTTTTTCCTCAGCTTATCGCAGGTCCGATAGTCAGATATCAGACTGTAGCCGATCAGATAAGCTCAAACCGTGAATCGTGGGAGGATTTTTCATACGGAGTATGCAGATTTATCACGGGTCTCGCAAAAAAAGTTCTGATTTCAAATCAGATGGCGATGATTGCAGATGAAATATTCAACTCAGGTTCAGCTGCCGCTGCCGTTGCCGCTTCATGGCTTGGAGCGATTGCCTATTCACTTCAGATTTATTATGATTTCTCGGGATATTCCGATATGGCGATAGGTTTGGGAAGAATGTTCGGATTCCGCTTTGATGAAAATTTCGATTATCCATACATATCAAGAAGTATATCGGAGTTCTGGAGACGGTGGCATATTTCACTTGGAACCTGGTTCAAGGATTATGTATACTTTCCGCTTGGAGGCTCACGGGTAAAATCAAAGGGGAGACTGTTTTTCAATCTTCTCATCGTGTGGATTCTTACGGGAATGTGGCACGGAGCGATGTGGACGTTTATCTTCTGGGGATTGTATTTCTTTGTGTTTATAATTTTCGAAAAGCTTGTGCTGGGGGATAAAATCAAGAAAATTCCGGCTCCGGCAGGTCATTTGGGAACACTTCTCATTGTTCTGTTCGGATGGGTTATTTTCAGATCATCGGGAATGACAGCCGCTGTAAAATATTTTATGAATATGTTCGGACTTGGAGCAAACGGAATTTTTGACGATACATTTTACATGTTTATCAGAGAAAAATGGATATATTTGATTGCCGCTGTGATATTCTCGGTTCCTGTGAAGAAAATTTTTGAGGATTTTATTAAAAGATTCGCTCCGAAGCTTAACAACAAGGTCACGCGGACTGTGTACGGAGTGGTATATCCGTGTGTTTTGTCAGCTGTGTTTGTCATGTGCGTTGCGTATCTTTTAAAGGGAACGTACAATCCGTTTATTTACTTTAACTTTTAAATTTTAAAAAAGCGAGAGAATATATGAGTAAAAAAATTTTCAGCAAGCATTCGGTGACAGCGATTATATTTCTTGTACTGGTAACTGTCACGTGTGTGTTTACCGTATTAAATAACAGAGATGAAATAAAGCTTAACGATATGTCATCACTCGATCTTGTTTTTTCGGAAAAGGTAGCGGGGTTCAACAATTACATTGATATATGGGCGATGAATCAGAAGCTTATCGGAACTCAGCTTTTTGACGATGCGGAGTACGGATATGTGATAAAGGACAGTCACGGAAAGCTTCATTTTCCCGTTGATGCCGTTGATGTATCCGAGGATGTTGACGGTATGCTGAAATTTGCTTCCGACATGGAGGAAATGGGGATTCCTGTTGTGTATATTCAGGCTCCGAACAAAAAGTTGAAGGGATATACGGAATATCCGAGGGGAGCTTACAACTATTCAAATGAAAATGCGGATGCATTTCTTGAGAAGATAAATGAAGCGGAGATTGACAATCTTGACCTGAGGGAATTGATAATATCTCAGGATATTGATCGCTCTTCCTTGTTTTATATAACTGACCATCACTGGAAAACTTCTGCGGCGTTCTGGGCATTCGGCGAGGCTGTGAGCTGTCTGAATTCAACATTCGGGCTGAATATTGATTCATCGGGATTTTATCGTGATATAGGTAATTACACTCAGGTTGAGTATGAGCGGTGCTTTCTGGGCTCTCAGGGAAGAAGAGTGGGAGAAAAGATTTCGGGGCTTGATGATTATACATTTATATATCCGAATTTTGAAACTGACTATGATATTTTCACAAACGCTGTTGACGAAAATCCCTCGTTCACGGGGGATTTCAGAAAATCTATTGTCAGAGATTATCTTCTGAGCTCAGAGGATGTAATGACGAACCGATATACGGCGTATTTTGAGTGGGACTACGGCAATTTGATCATAAAGAACAAATCTGCTGACAATGATATAAAAATTCTTCTTATAAAGGATTCGTTTTCACTTCCGTTTGCGGCATTTTTCTCGACGTGTGTAAGTGAGCTTCACATGCTTGATGTGAGAAAGGATTCTGCTCCCGTTGCGTATGATTATATAAAAGAGCGTGACTTTGACGCTGTTGTGATAATGTACAATCCCACAATGTTCGGTCAGAACATGTTTAAGTTTTACGATTAATATCAAAAGATATATCATTTTCGCCTTTTGTGTGATATAATATTGTCAGTCTGTGACAATAAAAATACGCAGGAGGCGTTATTTTCATTATGGAGAAAAAAAATAAGGGTAAAAACAGTTTTATACATGCGTTCAGCGGTCTTATTTCCGCATTCAGAATTGAGCCGAATTTTATATTTCATACATTGGCAGCCGTGTCGGTTGTTATTTTTGCTGTAGTATTTTCAACGTCAGCCGCTGAGAATCTTATACTTACTATCACGGTCGGGGCTGTGATATCCGCCGAGATGTTCAATACAGCCATTGAAAAGGTCGTTGACCTCATATGTATTGAGGTTATGAAAAACGGACTCAAAAAAAATGAATACAATGAAATTGCAAAAATCGCCAAGGATATCTCAGCCGGAGCCGTTCTCGTCACAGCCGTGATGTCCGTTATTGTGGGGTGCGTTATTTTTCTTCCGAAAATTATCGATTTTATCTTGCTGTAATCTATAAAAGACTCTCACTCTTTCACAAAAAAGGTGAGAGCTTTTTGTATATAATGCCGATTGACAAATCAATATATTGTGGTGTAAAATTACACTATAAGTGTATAAGGTGGTGATTTGTTGGACAGAGATATATTTATAAATATATGCAACTCAAAGCTTCGTCTTGTGAGAGCGGAATATGGATATAATCAACTAAAAATGGCTCATATCCTCGGAATATCAAAAAAAACTCTCGTTGAAATTGAAAAGGAGAGATCATCACTCGGATGGACAGGAAGTGTTGCCCTATGTGCAATATTCAGAAACAGCGAAATACTTGCCGGAGCGTTCGGAAACGATTCATCGGAGCTTTTTGTGTCACTCGCACTTGAGGGTGAGGAACCGGAATATAAATCAACATTCGGAGGTCATGTGTGGTGGCAGAATATAACCTCGGATGACGAGCATACAATACAGCAGAATATCATATCACAGCACTACAGACTGCTTACATCAGACGGAAAACGTATAATGTCTTCATTCGATATCGAAGATTTGCTTGCGATATTCGAAAAGGGAAAGAGAGGGGAAAAATGAGTTATACTATATCAATCGCTCTGGGAATATGGCTTTTAATAGTACATCTCAGGCTCAATCAGCAGGAAAATGAAATCCACAAGCTCCGTGACCGATTAAAAATGCTTGATGAATATTTGTTCGGACAAATCGGACAAAACCGCACAGCTAATGATAATGCACCAAATAATAATGTGCAATATCCGGCTGAACAAAATAATATTCAGCAGCCTCATGCACTGCAACAAAAGGTTGTTGTACCGCAACGGCAACAGTATCCGTATCAACCTCCAAAGGCTCAGCCGAAAATCATTGAGCCGGGGACTGCTGATCCTAATAAGGAAAATAAAGAAAAAAATTCGGTTGAAAATATTCTCGGGAAAAATATAATCGGAATTGCGGCATCAGGACTCATCTTCATCGGACTTATCTTTCTCGGAGTGCTTGTATATGACTATATCAGTGAAGCCGTAAAGATTATCTTCATGTACGCCTTCTCGGTTTCAATTACAGCACTCGGACTTTATCTGACACTGAAAAAACGAAATAACTTCAATATAATTCTGACAGGCTGCGGCTGCGGATCAATATTTATCTCAATACTTCTGACCCACATCTATTTCGGAAGAATCAACGATCTGACAGCGTTTTCACTTATCGCTGTGTGGATGGCCCTGACATTTTTGCTTGCGAAAAAAACAGACTCGGTTCTTTTAAGCATAATCACTCACATAGGTATGACAATTTCAGTCTGTTTTTCGCTGACACTCGGAATAAACGATGAAAAGCTTGCAATTGTCCTGATTTATCAGGTGATTTCAACCGTTATCATCGTCGGAGGAAATATACTCTGCTCAAAAAAGACATACAATCTCGGACTGATAGTATCGGCTGCACTTTCGGTAATTGCAAGTATGAGAATGATTTCCGCATTCACTGTACCGGTATTTGCACTGGCTGAAGCTGAAACTTCAATATCAAGGACGACAATTTTGGCAGTGTTTATATTCCAGTTTATCGGAACATCGTTCCTGTCATATCTGCTCTCGGTTTCAGCAAACAAAATGAAAAATGATAATTTATCGCCGATACTTCATTTTGTAAATAAAATTCTGTGGTCAATTTCACTTGCGGTAAATATAACATTCGCTTTCTACAGACTTATATACAGATATCTGTCCGCAGGTGATGAAGTAAAATTTCATGCAATTCTTATCGCTGTATGTGTCAGTATAGGGATTATGATAATTCACGCAGTGATCACTGTACTCATGAGCTATAAGCTCAATTTTAAAGATTCTCTTGAAAATATCTCCGTATCTGTATTGGCAGCCGTTACCGCAATTGAGCTGTTTATATTGTGGATTTTCTCACTCGGCAGTCAGAAATACAGCATGTATATTATCGGATATATAGTTCTTGCGGCAATATTTATGATAATGGGAAAATGCTTCAGGAACAAAGTGTACAGCGGAATCTCAAAAGCGTTCCTGTATTTTGATTTTGTATTCACCCTTTTTGCCGGCTACAGAATGATGGTGCGGGATACAGGCATTGTAATTCCGTTTATTTATATGCTTCTTTATCTTGCTTATATATGGATTGACTGGCTCATCGCTCCCGAGGAGAAAAGAGACGGAAAAATCAATGTATCAAAAATAATGTCATTCGCCGCAGTGGAAATATCCGTATTTGCCATATTGATTATGTCAAATATCGCCGAGAAGGGATTTGTGATTCTGACAGTCCTCACTGTACTGAATTTGATTTTGTACGTAACAAAATTTGATCTTAATCAGGGAAAAAAGACAGCCTTTTCATACCTTCTCTGTGTCAATGAATATTTTCTCGTAATAATAAACCTTTTGCTGATTGCATTCGTACGAAGAACCGAATCAAATGAAATCATTCTTCTCATTCTGACAATGGCAGCAGGATTGCTGGCGTTTTCACAGATTCTGAATGTGATAAGAAAAAATTCAAATATCTTTGAGGAAGCAATGACAGGATTCAAATTGACCGCATTTACTCTGTCTGTAATTCGCGGTAATTCGGTGATACTTGACGAAGCGTATATTTTCAGCCTTATCTGCATGGTGACGGCATTGATATGTATTGTAACCGGATTTATATTCAATATAAAATCAATGCGTTTGTACGGACTTGCACTCACACTTATCTGCGTCATGAAGCTGGTGACATTCGATGTATCGGATCAAAGTACAATTCTGCGTGTGATTTCACTCATCGGAGGAGGAATAATCTGCTTTATAATCAGTGCTATTTATAACTATTATGAAAAGCATACAAAATTATCCCAATAATTATACGTGCATAATTATGCCGGAGAATAATAATTGCCCCTGCTTTTCCCACGGATTAAAGTGTTTTCAGGTGAAAAACTAATAGAGCATTGAGAAATGCAGACAATTTATGAAAGGATTTTTCACCTGCGACTATGAGAAAATTTTTGATTGGACTTATATTAGCCGCATCTCTGGCTACCGGAATCAGCGCACAGACCGTAAACAGAGCTTGTCCCGCCAGAGTCAGATGCGAAGTTAACAACCTTACAGTAAGAAGCGGTCCCGGCACTAATTATAAAAATGTCGGAACATGCAACAAAGGACAGATATTGACTTGCCTCGGTAAAATCGGGGAATGGTATGTTGTTCAGCTTCCCAACGACTGTATCGGACTTGTTTCTGATATTTATTGTGAACCGAGCTATTCAAAATAAAAATTTAATTAAATTTTAGGGGCGACTCTTGCGGCCGCCCCTACTTATTGGGTTTTAGGTTTTGATTATGATAATATAGAATGATTTTCTAATTATAAATAAGTGATATGGAGATACACTATGATTATGGATTAAACTTTTAAAATTTAAAATATAAAATTTTATATCCATAATTGCTTCAATATAAAATTTAATCACAAAAATTTAAAGGATACAGAAAATGAACAAGAAGATATTAACATTTATATTAACATGCACTGTTGTATTTTCTCTTGCTTCGGGAGTGTTTGCAGCTGCCTTCACAGACGTTCCCGAAAATCATCCGTATAAAAATGCTATTGATTTCTGTGCTCAGAATAAGTTTATGATGGGTCACGGAGAGGGCATTTTCAGACCGGACGGAGATATAACACGAGGCGAGTTTATTACAGTATGGGCGCGTACCTTCCATGCGAAACGTCATACTTTCAATGATGCCACACAGACAAAAAATGAGGTTGACAACGCAATTGTGCTTATGTCCGGATTGGGATTTGTAAATGGAATAAGCCCCACAAAGTTTTCTATCGATGATAAGATAACACGTGAAGAGGTTGCCAAGATTGTTGAAAACACATATCTTACAGGAATTGACGGCGATGATCAGTATGAGAATTACGCTGACTCCGATGAGATATCATCATGGGCAAAAAATGCGGTTTCCGTATGCTATAAGCATGGAATCTTTTCGGGAATTGCATCTGCAAAGTTTGAACCGCAGAAGCATATAACACGTTCTGAGGTGTGTTCGGTTATCACAAAGCTTCTGAAAAAGGATGCCGTGACTTATAATGTTACTGTCGGAGATATAACTGACGGTAACATTACGCCGAACAAATCAAAGGCTGAAGCGGGAGATACTGTAGCTCTTGTTATCACTCCTGACCAAGGAAGAAAAGTTAAAGAGGGAACACTTAAGTACAACAATATTCAAATAACCGGAACTTCATTTATCATGCCGTCTGAAGATGTAACAATAACAGCCGAATTTGTCTATTACCTTGACTCCATTGAGGTAAGCAAACCGATAAAGAAGTTTGAATATGCAGTCGGTGATGAGCTTGATCTTGAGGGACTTGAGATTACGGCGAAATATACTGACGGAACAGAAAAACTGGTAACAGGTTATACAACGGATCCCGCTGGCGGTGAAGCGATTGAGGGACAAGAGGGAAGTATAATCAAGGTTGTTGTATCATATACAGAAGATTCGGTAACTGAAATGACAGATTTTGAGATAACATTAAACGGAGTAATGCCGTAACTCTGCTGTTAATATACGAAAAAACCGCCGGAACCAAATGTTTCAGCGGTTTTTTAATATATTAACGTGAGTTGGATGGATTATATGCAGGGGGAAATTTTTGAAAAAATCTCCCCCTTTGCTTGCTCCCCCTTTGCTTGCAAAGGTATTGCACCCCCTTAAAAACCTTTAAAAAGAGGTTTTATATCTCAAATTTAGTTTTTTTTATTTCATGGTTTGTGTTCATCCAACTCACGTTAAATTATTTATTAATCTCTTGTTTTATTCTGACTCCGGTTTTTATGGACATAAAATTACACGGATATATGGGCAGGTCTGAGAGAAGATTTTTCAATGAATTCAGAGCCGTTGAATACAAGCGTACCGTCTTCGAGAAGTGTGAAGCTGTACTCAATCAGATGAGATTTGACAAGCTTGGAGTAGTCGGCGTAAAACTGCACTGTCACAGTGATTTCATTGTTTTTCTGAGTCTCACCGAGTGCTGTCATTGACCATCTCTCACCTCCGTGACCTCCGACATAATACAAACCGTTTTCTTCAAATATAATATCATAATATTTTGTGTAATCCACACCAAAGCATTTTTGAGAATAGTAACGCATTTCCTCAGCCGACAATCCAGAATCTCCTCCGTATGTGAAGAGGATATATTCACCGATATCGGTCATGTAATACTGTTCAATAACACTGTTATTTTCTTCATTTTGAATATTGTACGTTTCGGCAGACGGCAGCTCACCGAATTTCGGGAATTGATATATCCGGCAGCAGCCGAACCATAGCTTCAGAGCGTTCTGAGCCGGGGTATCGTTGAAATTATATCCGCCTGTCTCTTTATCCAGCGGAGCAATAGTCATCGGAATGAAGCCGTCAGAAATGAGATATCTGTTTTTTCCGACAGGGAACAATTCGACATCACTCCCGAGAACTTCAACATCTAAGATTATAGTCCGGTCTCCGTTAAAATCCTGCGGTGTGACAGTGTAATCACCGAATTTTACATTTTTCATTGTTTCAAGGAATGCCTCGCCGTATCCCGCACCGGTTCCGTATGGCGCATACTCGCCCGATTCCAGAAGTGCGGTTAAGAATCCCCGATAGCTTTCATAAGTATATCCGGCAATATCTTCCCACCTGGCGAGAGAATTAATTGAAATGACATTTTTCTCCGACTCCTGTACCGATTCAGCGACAAGAGAAACATTAATTTCTTCAGTTTCTTTAATTTCCTCACTTTCCTCACTTGCCTCACTTGCTTCACTCTGTACAATTATTTTAACTTCTTCATCCGAAGCTTCGGAAGTTGTCCCGCTGTCTGAAAGCTCAATTTTTTCACCGTTGTTTTTACCGTTTCCGAGAGTGAAAGCGAATGCACTTCCCATGAAAATGCATACCACGAGAACAGATATCATAATTATCCGCCCCTTGCTTTTTTCTGTGGTATCAACAATATTCACGATTCTTCTTTTCAGAACACTTGAGCCGGTGTTAAAATGAGTTGTAAGGCTTCCGCTTGCTTTTTCGCATCTTTTTACAATATCAAGCACCACTATTCCGTATGCCACTCTGCTTTCGTCGTCAAATCCGCTTAAAACTCTCTCATCACATGAAAGCTCCATTTCAAATTCAAATTTTTTTGCACAGATATGCACAAGAGGATTGAACCAGTGGAGTGACACAGCAATAAGTGAAATCAGCTTCAGCCACAAATCACGTCTGAGGTAATGTGTAAGCTCATGAGCCAGCACGGCTGAAAGAGCCGCGGTATCGGTAAGCTCATCGGATAGCACCACACACGGTTTGAAAAATCCGTACAGAAGCGGACTCCTGATATAAGAGCTTACAAAAATCTCAGGTTTTTTCGTGATATTCATATCATTGCATATACTGTTGTAAATGCCGTATACTTCATCACTTACATCAAGCCTTGACCTCCTTATCACCTCTGTATATGCAAAACAGGCTGTCATTTTCCAGATGAAGAATATCACAGCTCCGATTATGTATACATATGTCAGAGCTTTTAAAATAATATCATATGAAAAATCACTTCCGCCGAGAGGGGATTCGATCACTGCTGCCGATATGTCATCGGAATATTCCGAGTAAGCGTTTGTGTAGGTAAGCTCGGATACCGTTTCAATGATATCCGCCGCGGCGTATTCGGTCACAGCCGTATAATATTCGGGCATATTTGCAGCTGTCTGAACAGATTCCGATTCATCCGAGATATCGAACTCAAACAGTGACGGGATAAGTCCGGTATCAAACGGAACAGCGAGCCTTGCCAATACTATCAGCCAGATAATATATCTGCTTTTCGCTGTAAATTTTCTTCCGATAATTTGTGCAAGTATCAGGATAACGGCAATCACAGCCGCCATTGAGATGGATATTTCAACCACGTTGAGCATAAATTGTGTCACCGGTCATCACTCCGATCTTTAATTTCAGCTCGTTTTTTCTCGAGCATTTCAGTCAGTTCAAAAATATCGTCATCGGTCACTTTATCAGTATCGATGAGAGAGGCAACCATAGTTTTCACAGAGCCTCCGAAAATGCGTTTGATAAGTGAATCGGATTCGGATGCTTTGTATTCCTCCTCAGTGATTAACGGAGAAAACCTGTGATAGTAATCATCCTTATCAGCCGATATAAATCCCTTATCACACAAACGGTTAAGCAGTACATGAGCTGTCTGAGTCTTCCAAGACCTTGTTTCCGACAGCTTTTTTACGATATCCCCGGCACGCATCGGATCAGTGCTGTTCCACAGGACTGTCATGATATCAAGCTCCGCATCAGGGAGCCGTTCAATTTTATTTTTCAAAATAAGCTCCTCCTTTCATCAGTTAAGACTACCTGTCTACATTTGCATTATATCACAGTTAAGACACCTTGTCAACAGTTTTTAAAAAAATCTTCGCCTTTTATTCAAACTATCATTCTATAGTGAAAAATAATAATACCCCTCTGCGGAGATACCCCTCTGCACACCGGTGATTTTGCCGTGCTTACGTATACCAAGTATGGTGCTCCGTACACCAAGTATGGTGGGCGTACACCCTACTATATATAAAAAGCAGAGAAATAAATAACCCCACGCTTTGTTTTTCATCAGAGAAAAGAAAAATGATGACCCCCGCTGAGGTGAGCAATGAAATAAATCTGTTTTTAATCAAACAGCAAGCAAAAACGGCACCTAAAATTTACGTATATAAACTGAATATAAACTGAAAATCAACTAAGATTTATATTCAGTTGACGGAGAGTTTATAAAGCGATGATATACTTTTCTCATAAAAGATTAAAGATATGAAAGGAACACCGTCAATGCTTCAGATAAAAAATATATGCAAAAAATATAAAACAGGGGATCTGATACAGAACGCCCTCAATGATGTGAGCTTCAATCTTCGTGACAGCGAGTTTGTCGCAGTCCTCGGACAGAGCGGCTCGGGAAAAACAACCTTGCTCAATATAATAGGAGGTCTTGACCGATACGATTCGGGGGATATCATAATCAACAACGTTTCCACAAAAAAATATTCGGACAGAGACTGGGACTCATACCGAAATCATACAATCGGATTTGTGTTCCAAAGCTATAATCTGATTCCCCATCAGTCAATACTTGCAAACGTTGAGCTTGCTCTCACAATTTCAGGAATCTCAAACGGCGAGCGTAAAAAACGTGCGAAAAAAGCCCTCGAAGAAGTCGGACTGGGTGACCAGATTCACAAAAAGCCGAATCAGATGTCGGGAGGTCAGATGCAGCGTGTAGCTATTGCGAGAGCTCTTGTGAATGACCCCGATATCCTTTTGGCAGATGAGCCGACGGGAGCTCTCGACTCAGAAACAAGCGTGCAGGTATTGGAGCTTCTCAAAGCTGTAGCAAAAACCAGACTTGTCGTAATGGTCACACATAACTCCGAGCTTGCCGATGAATATGCAAACCGAATAATCAGACTGCATGACGGTAAGATAATCAATGACTCAAATCCGTATCAGATTGATGAATCAAAGCTTGAACCGCCCCAGCATCAGAATTTCGGAAAATCCTCGATGTCGTTTATGACAGCTCTGTCACTCAGCTTTAACAATCTCAAAACCAAAAAGGGAAGAACGTTCATGACCGCATTCGCAGGCTCAATCGGAATTATAGGAATCGCACTAATTCTGTCCCTATCAAACGGCGTGAACACATATATCACCGATATTCAGAAAGATACAATGACGTCATATCCGATAACGATTGAAGCTCAGTCTCTTGATATAAGCAGTATGATTTCATCGGGAAACAATTCTCCGGTGACAGCCCGGGAAGCCGACCACGAACTTGACGGAGTGTATTCCGACCCATCCGGACTTGAGAGAGCAAGCAGTGCGATGATGAGCATAAAAAGCAACAATCTGACGGCGTTCAAAAGATATCTCGACAACTCTGACAGTGAAATACATGAGCATACAGGGTCAAACGGTATCATATATTCATATTCGGTAAGCTTTGACGCATACGCCTATGACCCCGACGGAGAGCTTGTAAACACAGACGGAAGCAGTTTTACAGCAGCATCAAGCTCACCATCATCTGTGTCGGTGGGAGGCCCGATGGGAGGAATGACTGCTTCGATGGGAGCAATGGCATCATCCGGTGAAACATTTCAGGAGCTTCTTCCCGGGAGCGGAGAGAATCTGATAAGCACGGCAGTTACCGACAGTTATGAAATTCTCCACGGAAGATGGCCGTCGGCGTATGATGAGGTTGTTATCGTACTTGACGAACACAATGAGATTTCAGCTTCGGATTTATACGCTCTCGGACTTCTCCCGTCGAGCGAATACAAGGAGCTTTTGCAGAAAATCAATGACGGAGAGGAAATTGAAGTCACCTCTCACAAGTGGAGCTATCCAGATATAGTGAATCAGACATTTTACATGATTCCCGCTTGTGATTACTATGCCGAAAATGAAAACGGTCTCTTTGATTATATCGGCAGTGACACTGAAAAACTCAATGAACTTGTAAAAAGCGGGGTTCAGCTGAAAGTAACGGGAATTGTACGTCCGGCTGAGGATGCTTCATACACATCGGTAACGGGAGTTGTGGGATATACAAAGGCACTGACCGATTATATAATCGAGTACACTGACAAAAGTCCTGCTGTCACAGCTCAGGAAGCAGATCCTGATGTGAATATCCTCAACGGTATGGCGTTTTCTCCTGATGATGATACAGCTAAAGCTGCCGATGCGGTCGAATATCTCAGCGGACTCAATGTATCGGACAAATCGACTGTTTACAAGGAGATTCTTCAGGCTGCATACTCAAGTGACCCCGAAGGTGTGTCAATGATGCTGATGATGGGTGAGATTGAGCTTGCCAATGCTCTTGATGAGTATCTCAAGGCCCCTGATGATGAAACTCTCCTGATGGTATATGACAAATACATTTCAGCGGGAACATTTGATGAGAACATGACTTCATTCGGAGTTATAAGCCTTGACGCACCTTCATCTATAAGTATATATGCCGATACTTTTGAAGCAAAGGATGCAATTTCCGCGTGCATTGACGATTACAACAAAACAGCAGGTGATGACAATCAGATAAGCTACACCGACTATATCGGACTTCTGATGTCCTCGGTTACCACAATTATCAATGTAATTTCCTATGTACTGATAGCGTTTGTAGCTGTGTCTCTGGTCGTATCCTCGATAATGATAGGAATCATCACATTCATTTCAGTTCTCGAACGCACAAAGGAAATCGGAATTCTCCGCGCCATCGGTGCATCAAAGAAAAACATATCACAGGTATTCAATGCGGAAACATTTATCGTCGGCCTTATCGCCGGACTTATCGGAATAGGAATAACACTCCTGCTTCTCATTCCGTGCAATGCGATAATCCACGCACTCACAGGCACAGCCTCGGTAAGTGCATCCCTTCCGTTTATAAGCGGAGTGCTGCTGGTGCTTCTCAGCATGGGTCTGACATTGATTGCCGGATTGATTCCGTCAAGAACAGCGGCGAAGAAAGACCCCGTTATCGCTCTCAGATCAGAGTAAGTAACGTGAGTTGGATGAACACAAACCATGAAATAAAAAAACTAAATTTGAGATATAAAACCTCTTTTTAAAGGTTTTTAAGGAGGTGCAATACCTTTGCAAGCAAAGGGGAGCAAGCAAAGGGGGAGATTTTTGCAAAAATTTCCCCCTGCATATAATCCATCCAACTCACGTTAAGTAAAAAATCAGGCACGGAACAAACACTGTTTGTTCCGTGCCTTGTAATTAATCTATCCCTTCAGCTTTTGGAGTACCGCTTCAAAGCGTTTACTCTCTCTCAGGGGGTCAAACATTTTTTCATCGGTATAATGTGAAATCTGCCAGTCGGAAATTCTGCCTTTATATCCTTTCCATCCGCTTTTATCGTCATGTACCAGACTGTCGGTCATGGGTGAGGTGTATTTATAACCGCCGGGAACATTATCTGCCTTGAGATAATAACCTGCCGCAGTCTCGATATTTGTCATAGCTTCATCGTATTCGCCGAGTATCAGATGCTGTTCGGCGATAAAATCGTAAAATCTCGCAACCTCCCAGCTATGCCCTCCCAGATTATCCTCTTTGAATACTGTGAGATATAAATTTATCGCTGATTTATACAGCTCAATGCTTTCTTCGGGATCGTTGAGCATATATCTGGCGAACAAAAACATGGGAAACATACCGGTCACGGCATTTACAAAATCCAGCTGCTGATAATATTTTCCCAATGCCGGATCTTTTTCGCCGAGTATATATCCGAGCTTTGAGTCCGGATTCTGCAGACGTTTTGAGTATTCGAGTGCTGTATCGTATTCCTTTAACCCCGTATAAATCATAATCAGCAGCTCAATCGCCGAAAAGCGGATCGGGTCGTCAACGCAGTCCGTGAGTATCTTTTCGCATAACGGAACAAGCTCGTCACTGTGAATTGTACGCCAGTCGGGGAGATTCTGATGATTGTCAAAATCGTAATCAGGGTCGTAAAAAACATCCCACATATAGCGGTTTATGACTCTGAAATCATTCGGATATTTTTGATACGTATCAAATGAAAGCTCACGAGATTTGAGTCCCTCTCCCTGATTTTTTAAATTATGGCTTTCATCCAGAAATGATTTGATTTCAGCTTCGTATTTGTCATTGTCAATTCCGAGAAGCTCATCGGCGGTTACATTAAAAAATCTTGCAAGTACGGGAAGGAGCGTGATATCGGGATACGCTTCATTTCTCTCCCATTTGCTGACCGCCTGATATGATACGCTCAGATATTCAGCAAGCTTTTCCTGAGTTGTGTTTGATTTTGCTCTGAACTTTTTTATATTCTGCCCAATGTAAATATTCATAAAAATCACCTTTCAGAATTATATAGTAAACAGGTACCGTTTCTGTATATAATTATAAAGGATTTTTCAATAAATACAATAACATATCCGTTTAGAGATCTAAACCAGAGGTTTAGTTTTCAATTATCAGGTTATATCAATTCCGGCATTGTGCAGAATATGCAGTACAACATAGTATATATCAACATCTCTCTGTATCTCGGATTTCCATTTTCCGGAGAATCCGTAGGTTGATTCGATTGCTTTAAGCTGTATTTCTGAGAGAGCCGGTATAAATGTATCATTCTCAATGCGTTCGGAGAGCTTTTCCGCCTGCCTGAAATAGTACGGCAATTTCCTGACCTCACATATTTTGCACAGATGGTTATAATTATTCAGCCAGAATACAATTCTTCCTTTGGGAAGATCACAGCAATCCTCGCAGTCGTCAAAATTGTCATATCCGCATATCGGACCTACATAGTGATTGTGATATACATCAAAAATAGGAGGAACAGGTGCAAGGCGAGCCACATTTTCCATTGCGGACAGAATAATATTCTCAGTCTGCTTATTCTTCCAGTTGAGCGATGAGCCGAGTACGATAAAATCACACACCCACGGAAAATCCTTTCCGTCAAGATAAGCCCTGCTTCCTGAATATTTCGCCTGCCTTATTTCTCTGGAAACCTCATCAAGCGAATCAACATTGATCCCTCTCTGAAATTTGTCAATCAGATGATTCTGAAATTTTACAAGCAGTTTGTCAGGCACTTCACTATCTATGTGAAGATTCGCCAGTGTCTGTGCTCTGCTGAAATTATACTCATCAACAGGAGGATAATGACGTTTAGCCTTTGTGGGATATTCATCCGCAAACAAAGCCGCCTTTGCTTTCTTCATAAAATCATGGTGCGGCTCAGCTCCGAGCATCCTCAGCCTCGAAACAGCTCCGTCCATAGCGTCAATCCCCCCGTGAAGATAAATTCCGAACCATCCGTCACTGTTCTGATTTTTCAATACTTTTTTAACATCTCTCAGATTCAGTATCTCATCCTGCAAATCAAGCATATCGGAGCTGCCTTTATTCTCATTGAGTATATCACGCTTTACAATATACCTCTGCGACGGACTGCCGTGTTCGAGAATTAACTGAATTATCGAATCCTTTGTCATTGATGTCTCCTTTGCCTAAAACCAGACGGGAGATCAATAATTGCCCCCCGATAACGGCTTCAATGCTTTTTCTAAATATTCAATACCTTTTTCATAGTGCTCCGCCGCCGCTTTCAATATTGGAGCTAAATTCTTGCTCCGCTCCTCGTCAGCTCCCCAAGGCGAACTCCACGATATATAAGGAAAAGCCTTTTTTAATTCAGAAACTTCTTTTTCAAAGCAGTTGGCCGCCATCTGCATGTTCTCAAGAGCCCCTCCGCCGAATTCATAGCTGACAGTTCTGAGATATATCACAGCGGCTTCTCTCACGGATGAATATATATCATAGCAGTACGCATCGGCAACTCCACGCTCGCAGCCTTCCTTTGAATATCCCTCAGCCCACTTGTGATAGAATTTTATTCCCTCTGTATCGGAGTCCTTCCTCGCATGTTTTACTGCATTTACAATAGAATTTATCTCGGCAGTACGTTCATCAAGGCTTGTCTTTTTTTCACCTATAAGTATAGCTCCGAATTCTCCGTTGCACTCGTATGCCGCCCTTTTCCAAGGCTGCCTGCCGTAATCGTCTCTCCCTCTGAATGAGCCGCCTCTTCCGATAAACTGCTGTGCCTCATCATCATATCCGAACACAATGTCCCATTCGGAATTGTTGAAGGCATTCCATACAAGCGCAGGTTTTCCATTGTCAATATTCTTCTTTACAGCATCGATCATTTTTTCACTGATATCCGCACCGTCCTTGTCAAAGCACGGATATTCACTTATCTCATACCCGAGATATCGGATAAAATCCGGTGTCCGGAAATCAGTGACACAGGTGGGACAGCTCGGGCATCCTCCGGCAATCTTGAATGCGGCACCCGATATCCCCTGTATGTATTCAGCTGAATATTTTTCCCCCATATACGTCAGTATAACCCTCGCACTCTCAAAGAGCGGATCATAGTAACGGCACTTATCAACATTCAATAAAAGCATTTCATTTTCTCCTTTCAAATATGAAACAGTTAGTGTAAAGTAGACGCGATTATAACGCTTCAGCTTTTTAGCGGTCACTCTCGCCTGTGACGGGCTTATCTCATACAAACGTTTAAAAGCCACACTGAACGCCTCCGGGGATTCGTAGCCGTATTTTAAAGCAATATCAATAATCCTGGTATCAGTGCTCTGCAAATCATTCAAAGCGGAGGATAATTTTCTGCATCTGATATATTCGGAAACAGTTATGCCTGTCGCAAGATAAAAGAATTTCTGAAATGAAGAAACATGAGAAAGCGTTATTTTGCTTATCTCCTCATAATTGATATCAAAACACAGGTTTTTCTCGATATAATCTATCGCTTTATTTATTCTGTCAATTGAATCCATTTTAACCGCCCTCCTTTCATCACCTATTATACATACAAAAAGGTTTGATTTCCTGTTATTTTATAAATGAAAATGTTAGCTGTAAAATTATGCCTTTCATTTATTTTCTTTAGCATTAATTTTCAAGCTTTCGCAGATTTCTTTAAATTCGGGCATTCCGCGTATGGGATTGTAACGTTCTTCGTCAAGCTGTTTCAATAAATTATATGATTGATTGCCTTTGTAGCTTTTAATAATGCTTCCATGTTTTATTTTATTAATTAACGGCGATGTATATGGAGTATAGGGAAGTAATCTGTCGAACTTTACGGAGTGGCCGGCAGCACTTTTAAGATGTTCAAGAGCTTTTGATTTATTCCCCAAATCCATATATATATCCATTGTATCAATGTGGAATTTCAGCACTTTTATATGATAGTATCCATAGTGACCGTCTGTGAATATCATAAGATATATTTTTATTATATTTTCAAGTACCGCAAGCCTGTCTTCCGCTTCAAACTCTTCTGAAAGATACCACATTTCCCATGAATATATCTCTGTTAATGTAAGTAACGTCTGCTGACGGTGTTTTACTAATTCTTCACCCTCAAGCACCTCTTCAAGCATTCGCTCCTGTGAAACCCAAAGATGACCTGAATTTTCATTTATTAACTTCACTGCTTTTTCTTTTTCGCCGAGATGTTTATAAGCAGAAGTCATAATCTCTATAATTCCGTTTCGTATATCATTGTCCTTGCATTCAGCTAAAATTTTTTCCCCTGTAGATATTATTTCTTTCCATGAATTATGCTGATATTCTTTGGCATGGACAGCATACACATCAGTGTGAATTGCATATGCCAGTTCATACATAATTCTGTAATTACCGGGATATTTCGCATTTGCTTCCCGCATTATCTCAACAGCTTCTTTTGTATGTCCCGTGGATAACGCTTGATATTTGCGTTTCTGATATTCATTGATCTCTTCCTGTGCTTTTAATTTGTCGACACATAAAAGCTCATCTGTAGTTATACCAAAAAACAATGCTATTTTCGGAAGCATTGTTATATCGGGATAGGCGTCTCCGCATTCCCATTTGCTCACCGACTGAAAGGAAATGTGTAAATAGTCAGCTAATTGTTCCTGTGTTATCTCTCGTTTCTTTCGGAACGATTTTATTTTTTCCCCGATTGCTATTTCTAAATTATTGCTCATAGATATTTCCTCCGTTAATTTTATTAAAATAAATCAGATGCATGCGTTTTTTCTTTATTTTAATTATACAGCAGGAAATATTTCACTGCAATAACCGTGGATACGAGTGAATTCGCCTGTCAGGCGAAATTTCGGTTTTTTTATAATTATGTGAAATATTATTTGTTATCAGCAGTCGTTTTCACAACTTCATATACAGCCGCAGCTGCTTTTCTGACATCCTCGAATTCGGATGAAAGCCATTTGAAGTGAACGGCTCCTCCGCAGCCCCGCCTTGTTTCGTTGGTATATTCGATGGTTTTCATATTCGTGCAGGAAATAGAAGTACATTGCTGACATTTTTCTCCCCCTCGTGCGCTGATATGTTCATTTATATTGGCAAATATTCTGTCGGCAAGCTCCGGTGATGTTTCTGCTAATTTATTCAGAATTATTCCGAAATTTTTATCCCAGCTCATTGAATGTGATTCTCCGATTCCATATCTGTTCATTGAATAATGAAACCCTGAGGGAGATTCATAAGTCAATTTTCCGTCTTTATCTACGGACTTCTTGAATTTCAGAACTGCCTTCATATCTTTATCTTTCATGAGGTATTCATCTGTTTTTACTGCTTCATTGCGAACTTCATGCGGCAAGCTTTTTAAATACCACTCAAATGCAGACAATTCGGGAATATTTGCGATTTTCTCATGAAGCTGTGGTTCGTCATTTTCATATTCCGTTATTCTGAGAGATCTTATCATCAATTCCACATTCTCGCCGCAAACAATCGCGAAATCTAAACCGTCCTTAAATTCTTCAGGTATCGTGTTGTTTTCCAGAAAGCTTATATACGGAGCTTTACATGTATAATAACAATACTGACCGTTAAACTCAACCCACATTGTTTTGCTTCCGTATACAACAGATAAGTCAACATATTCATTTATCGGCAGTATATTATCATAATCAACTTTCGTTGTTTCCTCTGTACCCTTTAAGATGTCCGCACGGCGTACTCCGAATCCTCCGCGATTAAAGCTTCCCAAGAACAATATATGACCTTTGCCGATTTTAAACTTAAATGCCGGAGAATTTGTCTTCACTGTCATATCAATACGGAAAGGAAGTTTAAATTTATCCGTAATATAAGCGTAATTCCGGTGCTTTTTTGAAAGACCTTCCACCAAAGTCAGCATATGAAGCTCATCATTTTCTATTTTTAATGAAACTTTGTCCGTATCCCCGTTTCTCAATATACTTTTTGCGATCAGTGACTCAAGCGGTATGTTATGTATTTTCATTTCAGGTTTCCTCCGAGAAATATACTTCAATAATTATTTTATGATGCTGACAGCTATACATCCTCCGACGGATAACTCACCCAAGCCGGATAAAAGCCTGTAGAGAGTGCAACTTTAGTTGATGCAATATTGGGACTCCATGTATTATAATATGCAACCTTTTGATGCTTTTCGATTTCAAAAGCTATTTCTTTAACAAGATAAGCTCCAAGCCCGCGATTTCTGTATAAAGGTTTTGTGTCAATGCCGATTTGCCACAATGAGCCGAGATAATCATCTGAGCCTGCAATCGCCGCAGCTGTTTCACCGTCATATGCCGCAACAGCCAAAACATCTCTTTCTTTGTCAGGACTGAAGGCATTGCCGAAATCTTTATAGTCTTTATGTGAATGAAGCTCCTTGATTTCATCTCCGGTAAATAAGCGATATATGAAATTCTCAGGCTTTGTCACTGTCTTTTCAGGAAAAATATGCAGATAGCCTATATGTTCACCGCCGAGTTTCTTCCCGAAAGAACGCAGTTTGGTTTCGAGATTATACAGATTATCCCCGTCCATAATATCACGTGCCGTAACTGACAGGAACTTTTCCGAACACCAGTCAAGAATTGCTTCATCTGCTCTTATAACTGCATTGGCGCCGAAAGTGATTATATCAAAAAAGGTGTCCTTTGATGCAAAGAAGACATTCTTCTCCGAATCAAAGACGGCAGGATCACATTTCCATTTTTCAGCTATCTGTCTTTTAGCAAATATAATTTTTTCTTTCTTTTCCATTCAAAGCTATAGCTCCTGATATAAATTTTATAAATTATAAATCTCTGAGATACCATGTCGGTATAGGATTTTTCATATTATCAAAACAATCCAGCACATCCCGAGCCTGATTCATCATTGTATCAAAGTCGTTAAGGCCGACAGCGGCTCCGTGTATATATGTAAGAATGTTGCATGAGATATAAAATTTCAGCATCATAAAAAATTCCAGCGGCGGTCTGCCTCCGAAATAACCCCGAAGCTGACCTGTGGCAAAATGCGGACTCAGCGGTGCATCCCACTCAAGGCAGTTAAAATCCTCCCACGGATCACCGAAGCTGTATCTGTTGAAATCGATGATTGTTAATCCGCCGTTTTCAATCATCATGTTTCCCGGATGATAATCACCGTGCCTGAAACATTGAGGACGTTTCCCCAAAGACCTTAAAAGCTTTAGAAGGTGCCGGTTGTTCGCTATGTAATTAAGTATGTATTCATCGCCCTCAAACCGCAGGCCGCATCTGAGATAGTTATCAACCTTATTGTCAACCGTACGGTCGAAAAGAACATCCCATTTTTCCTGATTTTCCCGACTCCCGTGATTTTCCGGAGCAGGAAGAGAGTGTATTTTCCGGAGTATTTCCCCGGCTTTCAGTCCATACATGTATTTTTCCGGTTCGGAGAATCCGGGAAGCACCACTCCGTCAACCTTTGCGTCTTTACCGTCAATCCAAGTGTGAATTGAATACACCCCATCTTCGCAGGTTCCGAAATCCAAAGGCATACACATGGGAATCCCAAGCTTTGAAACCTTTTTCATCATCTCGAATTCGGTTTTTCTGTATTCAAATTCATGTGCGTCAGACACCCGCAGAAGCAGTTTGCGGCCATCATCGGTTTCTGCGTAATACTTTTTATCTTTGGACCAGCCCTTGTTGACCGGTTCGATTTTCACGAATGTATTAAAATCATTAAAAATTTTCATTTTTATACCCATTTTTCGGTTTATATAATCTGCGATATAATATCTGAAACAGCGGAATCCCAATCTTCATTTGTGATATCTATAGTTTGTGATTTGACCGACAGTTTCGGAATAATGGCAGAATCTGATTCCTTACGCTTATTCCAGAATTCAATTCCTTTGACATCAAGAGGAGCCTGACCTCTGCTGATTCTTGCTTTTATCACGCGTTCGGTGACGTTATGAGAGGACAGATAAAAAATAAGCGGATTCATCGGATGAACAATATGAAGTAATTTTTCAATATGCTCTGTCATCTCTGCTTCACCGGCATTGTAATTACGGATTAAATCGCTGCTCATATGTGAGACAAGCGAAGCGTCAAAAATGAAAAAATCGCAATTGGTATCATAATTTTGAGCGAAGCTCTTCCAAAGATTTGCAAACACCTCGGTAAATTTACTTATAGGAGCCGTGTTTGATGGATTATAGCAAAATTCCCGTTTGTGTAATTCATCGTGAAGCTCAGAAGAGTATAACGGTGTACGCTCAATCCGATACCGAAGCAAAATATAGTCAGCTTGTTTACAGATGATGTTCTCAGCCATTTTTTCGGCAGATTCAGGATATGAAATCACCAGATTTTCATATTCATCGATCGTCAGATAAGCAGCCCAGCACAAATCAAGAGGGCTGTATGCGTCTCCTTCAAGATGGAATTCAACGGAATAACCGAGACTTTTTAACTTTTCGCTCAGCTTATATACCGCAGTTGATTTTCCGACTCCCGACACGCCCTCGATAAAAATAATGTTTTTCAAATCATTCTCCCGTATCAAAAAATCCCGTATCCTTCAAATATGACATATATGACTCATAACTGTAGGGATCGTCTTCATTTATAACAATCATCCTGACACCCATAATCTCTTCATCGTGATATGTTCCGAAGCTGATGGTGGCTGTATATCCAAGCTCAATACCGCAGTATTCTCCCGCAAAATCGTTGAGGTGGCTGTGACCGCAGTATATTCCCAGAACATCCCCTCTGTCGAGCACGGCGGCGAACAATCCCGAGTTTAGAGCCGGAGCCCATATCACCTGCTGATATTTCCCCGTTCTCCCGGTGACATCCGGATTTTCTGCAACTGCATAAAATTCAGGTATCGGAATGTGAAAAAACATTATCGACGGAATCTTTTTGCCGCAGAATTTTTCAATTTCAACGGAGGTGTCCCAATACCACTTAATCTGGTCAAAGTGGATATACTCATATATAGACGACACATCAACAGGATTGGGAAGCACAGCTTCACTTTTTAATCCCGGACGATAAGATTCGAGATATGAACCGGAATCCAACGCCCATATATTGAACACGGGACTTTTTCTGTCGGATGAATATACAGGCAGTACAAAATTGCTCACTCCGTGAATATCCGAGCTTCCTCTTTCCGAAATGCAGTACGGAAAGCTCTCATAAACCTTCTGATGCTCATCCCTTGTGAGTGCATCACGCTTTTCGGTATCGTGATTTCCGTAAACATGCGCCCACGGAATTCTCCTTGACTCCGCCGGAGCGACCATCTGGGCAACATACTTTTTCAGCATATCCTTGTCGGTAAATCCAAGTGAGTTGTCACCTGCAAAAAGAATCAGATCAGGCTTCTCTTTTTCAACAAGAAGTTCAAACGCCTTTACCGTGTCCTCATTGAGAGGGTAAGTATCCTGAAAATCAGAGGTGATAAGAATACGGAATTTTCCGTCCCCGCTGAAATTCAGAATTTTTTTTGAAGTAAGGATATCATTGATCCCGGCAGAAGCACCGTACAATTCCTTTGATTTATAATCTGATGACAATATATTACTGCATCCCGTCAGAACAGAAGGTAAAATTAAAACCGCGACAAAAATAAAAGCCGAAAAAAAACGCCTGATAAGAATCACATCCTATCCGATATAAAAATATAAAATGGTTTATATTTTGAATTATACACCATTTTATTATTAATATCATTGTTAAATTATTAACTTTATTTTACTCGCCGTACCATAAATGCTCAGCCATGTCAATGCATCCGTTATCAAGAAAAGTAACTCCCTCAGATTCAAGCATCATTCTCTGCTTATCACTTCCCCCGAATATATCATGAGGTGCCATGCATCCCGATTTGCTCACCACACGGTGACACGGGAGATTTCTGTTGCAGGGAGCTTTGTTCATAGCATATCCGACAATCCTTCCCGCTCTCGGACTGTGTAAAAGATTTGCAATTATACCGTAAGTTGTCACATGCCCCATAGGTATTTTTTCAACTATATCATAGACTTTACTGAAAAATCCTGCCGTGTCATTCAAAATTCATCTCTCCTTTACCGTGAGTTGAACATGACGCCTTTCAATCGGCAGATCATGCTCATCATATCATACTTTCTTACATATTCAATCTGGGAAAAGCCGGACAGAGTATCCTGGCGGATGACGTTGATATCTGTATCAATTTTTCGGTACAATGCATTGACTGCCTGAGAAAGAGGCTGGGATGCACACGATTCTATGGCTGCAAGATAATACAGAAACAGTCCTGTAAATACAAGCTGCCCCCGTGTGGCATTCGGTATAAAATCTGTGACGGTTATTTTCTCACTTCCGATTTTTACCGTGTCATTGTCAGGAATTGAAAGCTCACGCCTGAGACAATCGGCACGCAGCTTTCTGAGGTCTGCTTTCCGTGTGCGGGGAATTTTATATAACTTACCGCAATCACCCGCATCTGCTGCTTTTTCATAATCGGTAAATTCAGAAGCAGCAAACCGATCAACTAAAATTACATTGTCCGCAATTTTAAAATATTCCGCAGATGCTCCGACAACAAGAATGGATGAAACCCCGTAATCTCTGAAAAACATCCGCACATTGTCGATATACGGACATGTTGAAGCATTCCTGATGACATTTTTCATCTTTTCATCCTTGTACATAAAATTGTTTGCACTTCTGTCCTCGTCAAAGAGCATGAGGGTACATCCCGATTCCACAGCCTCATATACAGCCGCCGCCTGAGAGGTTGAGCCGCTCGCACTGTCTGTTGTAAATGCATGTGCATTGATATCTTTGAGAGGAGGATTTTTTAAAAAGAATGAAATGTCTGTATTTTTGATACTGCGGCCGTCCTCAGCTTTGATACTCAGAGCACTTTCATCTGTAATCACATATTCACGTCCGTCCCCCGTACAGTGATTGAACACCCCGTTCTGAACAGCGTTTATCAGTGTGCTTTTTCCATGATAAGCATCGCCTGTGATTACGGTAACTCCCTTTCTGATCCCCATGCCGCTTATTTTTTCGCCTGACGGAAGATCGATGGCAATCTCCATCGACGGAGGTGATTTAAACGGAACCGCATTTTTTGCATCCTTGTAATCTGTCTTTCCTTTTCTGGGAAGCACCGACTCATTGGCCACAAATGACACATATCCGTTTTGTCTGAGATAGTATCGTATAAACCTCTGATTTGCATACAAGCCTACGGCTGATATAAGACCGCTGATATCAAACTGTCCAATGAAATCTTCAATCATCTGAGGCATGTTTTTATACAGAAGAATCCTGAGAGCGTGAGATGAAATAATACCGCTTTTTTTAGTGCTTTCAGTAAATGCGGAAGTATTGTAAGGCAATTTAACTTCCAGTGCAATAATTATTTTTTCCTCCGAAATTGTAACTATTGAATTCGGCAGTATCTTTTGTCCGAATTTATAAATCATAAAGCATCCTTTTTGCACATTTGCTTCATTTTGCTGCATGATATCATTGGCGATACGGACATTTACCGAGAACTCACGCAGTATATGAGAACACACAGGCACTGTGTCATAGGAATTGACAGTATAATCTGCAAACAATTTCTCACAGGGAATTTCAATGCTCACATGACAGTATTTAACCTGTCCTCCCGTTATGCTGCTGACAGAATATACAACATCACTTTTGCTGTAACGTCCGTACAGTATGCTGTATTTTGAAATTGGCTTCCCGTCAAGGGATTTGATTTTTTCATTAAGTATGTTCAATAATCATCACTCTCCCATATTTTGAAATTTTTAAAATTTAAACATTTAAATATATCATTCAGAAAAACAAAAAAGCTGCGAAAAATTCCGCAGCATAATATGCATGAAACAGTACATAGCTGTTACCGCGGAACCGACCGAAATTATAAAATAACGCACAACAAACAAACCTGCTCTTAAAACAAGCTTATTTATTAAGTTAAGTTATATCAATCTTTTCCGTGCGGTCTATACTGACGATTATACAGTATCAGACTCACAGGACAGCGTTTACCTCGTTATATTCAAATATTATGTGATGCAATGATATCACGTTTTTCTGTATTTGTCAATAGTTTTTTAAAAAAACATGAATTTATTTCATTTAAAAAATAAACGAATCGTGAAAATAATTTTTTATATATAATTCGAATCATGAGTTGAAAACTCATTGGATTTGAAGAGAATAAGTTCAATTTATTGTGGGGTCGTTACTTTTTCTTTTTTATAAAAGAAAAAGTAACCAAAAAGAAAAATCTTGTTCGTCAGAATTCCGACCCTTAAGGGTCTCCATACTGACAATGAAGTATGTTTCTCTGAATACGCGGAAGAATTCCTCGCTTCGCGAGTTCATACTTCCTGCTTGTTTGTTTCTTCTCTTGATTCATGTATATAAAATTGCGGTATTAAGAATATATTTTTTTAATCTTTACATAAATAAGAATATATGATATAATCTCATTATCAAAATAGTAACAATTTATAAGGAAAAACTATGGATACAAAAAAGAATCGCAAGCAATTCTTCCGGCTGCTCATACCTGCATTCAAATACAAATGGGTTTATGTAATTTTGTTTTTCATCGGAATCTCACTGACGGTAGCAGACCTTCTTTTCGCTCAGACAAGCAGGATTCTTTTTGACCTCGCACCAAATATTTCATATTCTATGGCAGTAAAGATTATCGTTTACTTCGTCGCTGTCATTCTGGCTCAGTTTATTCTTGGATTCATCAATTCCTATATGCAAAGCTATCTGAATGAATCTGTTATTTATGAGATGAGAAGAAATGTTCTGAGAAAGGTAATTCATCTCAAGGTTAAATTTTTTGACGCAAACCACACATCCACCGTACTTAATATATTTTTTAACCAGATTGAGGCAATCAAGGAATTTGCCGTATATGCCGTGCAGGATTTGATGCGGCTTCCGATTACTTTCATACTCATCAGCTCATATCTGTTCACTGTGCATCCAATTCTCGGAATAACAGCTTTTTTGTCAAGTGCCCTTCAGCTTTTGAGTAACTCGGTGTTCAGAAAATCGCTTGGAAAGGCACTTGATAACCAGCGTAAGGTTTCAAATGACGTATTCTTTACAATCGAGGAAGCAACTCAGGGAATACGTGAAGTGAAAATCAATCAGACTGAGGATATGATCGACTCTCAGATGAAAGATTGTCAGTACAGAGGTGTAAAATACAATGTTGATTTGACAAAGTACAGAACCCTCAGGGATATTGTAAGAGAAATTCCCACAAAAACCGGATATGTGTTCGGCATCGGAGTCGGTATCTTCCTTATGATTGACGGCAAAATCAATCCCGGTGACCTGATTGCATACATAACGCTTCTCGGAAAAATGACAGAGCCTTTTATTAATATGGTCAGAATTTATGCACTCTATCAGGAATCCTTCAACCGTGCCAAGGGGCTTATGGATTTGATGAGCGAAGAGGAGGAGGCGTACACAGACGGTGAAAATATGGAGCGTGATATCGAATCCATCAAGTTCAGGAATGTTTCTTTTAAATACGAAATTGATGAAGATCTGATGAAAGATCAAAGAGATGAGCTGATGTTTTCAGATGAGTTTGATTCGGAAAAAAATAATAACACAAACATTCTTGAAGATGTCAGCTTTGAAATCAAAGGCGGCTCAACGGTAGCTCTTGTGGGACCCAGCGGCTCCGGAAAAAGTACAATCGTAAAGCTTCTCTACAGATTTTATCACCCTCAGAGCGGTGAAATTCTTGTTAACGGCAAACCTATAACATCATACAATGTAAATTCCGTAAGAGAAAATATGACTCTCGTCTCACAGGATGTTTTTATCTTTGACGGAAGTGTGCGTGAAAATCTTATTCTGGGTCGAACCGATATAACAGATGAGGAAATTGAAAACGCTCTGAAATATTCGCAGAGCTATGATTTTGTTCAAAAGCTGTCTGAGGGAATAAATACAAAGCTCGGAGAAAGAGGAATCAAGATATCTCACGGACAAAAGCAAAGGTTATCTATCGCCCGTTCAATTATCAAAAAAGCAAATATAGTGATTCTTGATGAACCCACATCGGCTCTTGATGTGGACACCGAGGCTTTGTTTCAGAAAAATCTCAGCGAATGGTCTGAGGGAAGTACAAAAATTATAATTGCTCACCGTCTGACTACCATCAGAAATGCTGACTACGTTCTCTTTCTGGATGACGGAAAAGTAATTGAACAGGGTTCTCCGCAGGAGCTGATCAGGCAAAACGGTCGGTTCAGGGAATTTTGGGAAAAGCAGTTTATATTCACTGAGGACGGCAGCACGGTTATATGAATGGTCGCAGGGGCGGTTATTAATCGCTTCAGTAAGATTTAAAGTCAGCAATCAAAGTCGAGAAAACGCCTGAAAATTCCTGTATAATAATCTCGGGAGGTGAGAATATGCAGGATTGGGATAAAGTAAATGCGGTGCACAAAATGCAGGAATATATTATATCGCACTCAAACGAGGATATAACAATGCGCACACTTGCAGAAGTTTCAGGATACAGTCTTTGGCATTCAATCAGAATATTCAAGGAGCTTGCCGGCAAAACTCCGTTTGAATATATTCGTGCGGTGCGTATGACTGATGCGGCGAAATCCTTGCGTGACACTGACGAAAAAGTGATTGACATTGCACTCAGCAACGGATTTGATTCGCACGACGGATTCACGAGAGCTTTTTGGCGTCAGTTTGATATAACTCCTCAAAAATACCGTGAGGTGAAACCTCCCCTGAGCTATTTCACTTATTATCCTCTTCTTGAATACCATCTCTATATGAACGAAAGGAAGAATAAGCTTATGGAAAACATGGAAAATATGAAAAAAAGCAGGATTTCGGGAACGGTCACGGTAACGGCGGTTGAACGTCCGGCACGCAGGCTTATATTGTTGTATTCCAAAAACGCAGCCGACTATTTTTCATACTGCGGAGAAGTGGGATGTGAGTGGGAGGGAATGCTTAACAGTGTCGCTGAAAAATTCGACAATGCCGCATTGCTCACACTTCCCGGAAGCATTTGCAAAGAGGGATATTCAAACACAGCATCAGGAATCGAAGTTCCGGCTGACTATAAAAAGCCGATTCCGGAAAGATATGAAATCGTTGAGCTCCCCCCATGCAGAATGCTGTATTTTCAAGGTATGCCGTTTGAAAACGATGAGGATTACTGCGAAGCGATCGATATAGTCTTTGAGGCGATCGAAAATTACAATCCGGAGCAGTACGGATTTATCTCAGCTGATGATACAGCGCCGAGATTCAACTTCGGAGCGTCGGCAAAAACAGGTGCGAGAATGGCGATTCCGATAAAATAACCGGTATAAAAAGATAAAAAGGGGACGCCGTGACATAAATAACGTGAGTTCGATGAACGCAAACCATCAAATTAAAAAACTAAATTTGAGATATAAAACCTCTTTTTAAAGGTTTTTAAGGGGGTGCAATACCTTTGCAAGCAAAGGGGGAGATTTTTGGAAAAATTTCCCCCTGCATATAATCCATCCAACTCACGTTAAATAGGGCGTCCTCTTTATTTTATTCCGCTTCGGTAAGTGTAAATAAAATACGGCGTTTACTGTGTATCCCTGACCTCCGAACGCCGTAATGCGTAATGCGTAATGTGTAATGCGTAACGCGTTACGCTTCCTTCGTCTCTGACAATCTCACCTTCATTGAATGCAAACACCACTGTCGGCACAACGATGCCGGTGCGGTATGTATCAATCTTTAATTGCCGTACTTAGACTTGCCGCCATAATTTTATTTCACATCCTCAACGATTTTTTCAGGCGGGGTATCGAGAATCCACGGGTTTTTCAGATAGCTTTTTATCAGCTTGAGAGCTGAGGCAAAATAAAATCCGTCGCATATTCTCTCATCTGTTACAAAAGTCATATCAATATAATGCTCGCTTTTGCCCGTTCCGTCAGGCTGCAATTCATTCTGTCTGTACTTTGCCCCGAACGAGCAGAATACAGGCACATTTCCGAAATCATAGAGATGGTGATAAATCGGAGGAATTCCGAGAGAACCCATTGATGTGATGAAAAATGAACCGTGGAACGGACTCACTCTTGTCAGAAATCTCGGAAGAAGTCCGAAATAATCAAGAAGCTTTAGAAACCATACGGTAAACTTCATAATAAGAGAGGGGATATAGCTTAAAAATTTTGCGGTGCTGTCAAAATCACTTTTAGGATTATTGCGGTAGGAGTCAACGGCATCTGTAAACTCCCTGTATACGTCAAGAGGAGTGGCATCGGGAAAAAATTCAACTTTTACAACAGTATCGGGAGATTCGAGAGTCATTTCTTTTTTTATGTTAAGCACAACCTCAATGATTTTTCTCGAATAAATACGCTGGCCTCTGATAAATCTGTTTATTCCCGGTCTTTGCGATACGGCACGTATGTATGCGGCAATTATGACGTGCATAATTCCGAAGCTTTTATAACCCAGAGTTCTTTTTTCGGTTATATATTTTTCGGCAGCGGATGTATTGAATTTATCACGGAGAAAATTTTGTGATGTGTTGCGTGTGACCATAATAAATGGGATAACATTGCTCATCGGTGAAAGCGATTTTATTTTATACCAGTCTTTTTTCGGCTTTATTCTGACCGGAGGCTCATTCTTTTGCAAATCGGTACGCTCATTGGTTTTTTCGTCAGTATTATTCATAATAAAAATCTCCTGTGTATATATCCTCATTATATCATATATGTTTGCCTTTGTACATACTTCCGACACACATTTTTTAAAATATTAAAACAATTGATTTTTATATATACATATGTTAAAATAAGCTCAATAATGTTATAAATAAAAATTTATATTTGATCAGGCTGTAAATTATATGAAACAAAAGAAACAGAAAATAATTGAATTTTTACTTGAAAATGCAGACTTGTCTGTTGTGCTGAGGATTAAAAAAGAGATACTCAACTGCATTTCCGAAAAAGAGGAAGCGGAGCTGGTAAGCAAAATAATGCTTCAGAAAAACGTTCAGACCGTTATTCGGGCACAAAAAAGTGACGGCTGGATCGGAAACGCTTTTCACGGGCAAAGTCCGAGATCGGGTGCCGGTATGTATGACAATATGGAGGTCGGACTGCGTTATCTCTCCGAAAAGGGATTTTCAGCGGAAAATGAATACATATCAAAAGCGGTCAATTCATTTTTGCTGAAAGAGCCTTTCGACTCTGCGTACGGAGTAAAGCCTCCCGTACCTCCGGATACAGATTACACATACACGGCGTGCGGTCTGTATTTACCGAGAAGCTCAGTGATAATCAGAGCTGGTTATGAAAACCGATTGCCGCAAAATGATTTTATTGATTTGAAGCGTGATATAGATTTTTCACTCAAATCATTTATCAGCGTGCTGAGCTGTACAGATCCGGACGAGGTGATTGACTCACACAGAAAGAAACCGTGCTTTAAGCCCGGTATATTGTGGCCGTGCATATATCATCTCCGCATGCTTGCACACAGCGGAGGATGGCGTAATGAAGAAAACATATCTCTGTTAGCGGCCGGCTTAAACCGTTTGTTTTCATTCCGTCATTCCAATGAAATGGTTTATACATATAAAAAGGGACAGTTTATAGGTCCGTGTTTTGCTTTTGTTCACAGCCAGATGAATATTCTCAAAGTGACGGGAGCGGGAGAGGAAAATATTTCACTTGATGCAATGGAATTATTCGCACGGTGCGGCGTTATCGATCAGGTTGCGGTATTAAAGAGCAAATACATGTATATGCTTTCTCTGATCGATGAGGATATGAATGTAAATATTGAGGTAAACAGAAGCCGTGAATGCGGATGGAGTCCTTATTTCGGATTCTCTGTCGAAGAGGATTGGAAAACAAAAGTCAAATTACGGTGCGATTTGCTGTTCAGAATTCTGCTTATCATATATTATACCGAACATACGGAGAAAACCCGTACCGCGAATATCGGGTTTTCGGAACACATCAATTGATGGCGGTCGGAAAAAAGGCTCCGCCTTTTTTCTGACTATTTTATAAAATCCAAAACCTCCGAGAGTGATCCGGCAAGGGCAATATGAGGTAACGCTGACAGCTCGGCGGCTGACGTCGCTCCCGTAGTCACGCCTATAAAATCAAATCCGCCGTTGAACGCTGTATTTGCGTCAACCATGCTGTCACCTATGTAAACCGCTGATTTTTTATCAATCCCGAGGATATCGCATGCCATTATAAGCCCGTCAGGTGCAGGCTTCGGTTTTTTTGCATCATCTCCCCCGACAATCACTGAAAACATATCGGCAATCTCAAATCGAACGAGAATCTGCATCATTCTCTCTTTCAGCTTGTTAGTTACAATTCCAACCTTTCTCCGGTTTTTGATTATATACTCAAGCGTCGGAAGTGTATCGGAAAACAAATGAGTGCCCGATGCCATAATCTCGTTCGATTTAATTTTGCAGAAATGTACAAACTCACTGCACAGACATGTATCAGAGATTCCCGTGAGTGCAAAAAATGTATCTTCAAGCGACAATCCGACAGTTCTTTTTATCGGCTCGGTCTCGCGTTCGGGCAATCCGATATTCCTGAAGGCAAAGTTGAACGATTCTGC
>JALQSN010000442.1:0-41745 GCA_023690525.1 Holotrichia oblita | reverse complement strand
ATTTTATAAATAAAGATAATGTTAAATGTAATATGCATATAACCTATACATTTACAACCTTTGAGGATTTATTTAACTTTTTATTTTTTAAGATGGTAAAAAACAACGAAATCATAAAAAAATGCTCAAATTGCAGCAAGTATTTTTACCCTTTAAATCGCTCTGACACAATTTATTGTAATGGAATAAGCCCGCAGGATAATTCCAAAATTTGTAAAGAATATATGCAATAAAAGTTTATCAAATTAATTTGCAAACAGATGAAGCTATGGGATTATACCGTAAAATATACATGTCTAAGCAGATGATGGTAAAACGTAACCCCGATATTGAAAAATATAAGCAAAACTTTGAAACTTATAAAAATCAATCAAAAAAATGGAAACAAGAATTAAAGGATGGTAAGAAATCAAAACAAGAATATATTGCCTGGTTAAAAGACGTAAAAGAAAAGAGGGTGTAATCATGGCAACGATAACGAAACGGAATAACACATACCTTATTCGCGTGTCCTGCGGTTTTGACGGAAATAATAAACGCATCACAAAGTGCCTTACATGGAAACCCTCGCTGGATATGACGGAGAAACAAGCCGAAAAAGAAGCGGGGCGGCAGGCTGTGTTGTTTGAGGAAAAGTGCCGGACAGGTCAAGTCCTTGACGGAAATATGAAACTCAATGATTTTATTGATATATGGCTTACCTCATATGCTGAAAGAGAACTCCGCCCAAAAACGCTAGACCGTTATAAATCTCTTTTAGTTCGTATTAAGCAAGCATTAGGACACATGAAGCTTGATAAAATACAACCTCATCACCTTAATATATTTTACGATAATCTTTCAGAGGAAGGTGTAAGGGAAGATATAAAATATCATTCGGTTATTGATTTAAGGCAAATACTTAAAGAAAAAAAGATAACACAATCAGCGTTATCTAAACTTTCTGCTATATCGGAAAATACAGTTAAATCCGCAATTAATAATAATAACATAAGGTGTGATGTCGCTCGAAAGCTCTGTAAAGCACTTGATATTGATATAAATAAGGCATTTGTTCCCGATAACGATAAACCACTATCAGCACAAACTAGATTACATTATCATCGTTTATTATCATCTATTTTGAATACTGCAGTACAGTGGGGCGTATTGTTCTACAATCCCTGCACAAGAATAAAGCCGCCAAAAATAGAGAGTAAAGAGCCAAAATATCTTGATGAAGAACAAGCGGCAAAGCTGTTTGAAGCTGTAGAAAATCAAGATAATTACCAATATGAAGTCATGGTAAAACTTTTAGTTTATGCCGGAATGCGTAGAGGTGAACTGTGTGCTTTGCAATGGCAGGATATAGATTTTAATAAAAGTTCTCTTTCTATAAACAAATCGTTGTTATATACCAAAAGTAAAGGCTTATATATTGATACTACAAAAAACGCAACATCATATCGTATTGTAAAATTACCTCTTGCTGTTATGCTTATGTTAAAAGATTTTAAACGATGGCAAAATGAATGTAAAAATAAATTAGGCAGTAAATGGATAGAAACCGATTATTTATTTACGACATGGGTCGGAATGCCGATACACCCGAATAATTTTTCAAAATGGTTTCATAAATTCATAGCAAGCAACGATTTACCGGATATTAGTGTTCATTCTCTGCGGCATACATCGGCAACGCTTCAAATTGCGGGCGGTGTTTCTACCGTAGCTGTAGCAAAAAGACTCGGACATTCAAGTCCAATTACAACGAACCGGGTTTATGCCCATGCTATACGCTCCGCCGATGAAATGGCAGCAGAGGTACTGGACGATATTCTAACACCTAAATTAAATATTAAAGCAAAAAAAGAAGCGGCAAGGTAAAAATTCCTTGCCGCTACTTCTTATATTTTATCATATCATTTCATATCTTTTTATATTGTGTGAGAGCAAATTGTGAGCAAATCTATTAAATTATTCTTAAATAGTTAAATATAAAAACCGCCTAAACCCAGTGTTTAAGCGGTTTTACTGTGGCAGGGGCGAGAGGACTTGAACCCCCAACTTACGGTTTTGGAGACCGTTGCTCTACCAATTGAACTACACCCCTATAATTTGTATATGAAAACTAAATATTATATATACGGTAATAAAGAAATTACATTTGCATACAGAGTTTAATAATTACTTAATCGGAACCATTTTTAATCTACCTAATAAAAGTTTAAATAGTAACTTTTATTTTGTTAACATTACTAAAATACTCATTTATAATCACGGACTATTTTTTACCATCTCCACAACCCTTTAAAAAAGTAAACTTTATACTATAAAGTGGAAAAAATACAAGTGTAAAGTGTTCATGAATTATTTAATATTATAACTATTTTACCAATTGAATATTGAACAAAGTAAATCTTCAAAAATGATAAAAACTTCTGAATCATATCTGAAGTTTTCCTCCACATATATTTCTCCCTTTTCGTAGTCGAGAATCCCTACAAGTTTTACACCTTCATGTTTTCTATATATATGATATAGTATGATATACACGAATTATAAATACAGTTTCAAATAGCAAATGGTTAATCATTTAAAATTTAATTTTTTAACAACTTTAAATTCTTTTATAAAATCATTATGCAATTTTTTTAATCTGCTTTTTTAATTTATAGATAGGTCAAGTATAACTAAGATTTAATCAATGAAAGGCATCTCTCATACCACGTTCTGCATATATAATTCCAAATTCTTTTTCAATCTATTTACGTGCCAACGATACTGTCCAATTGACAAAAGATTCGAAGTTAACCTCAATAGGAGGTTTAGTTGAAATATAATTATACAGTTTATCTTCTTGATTTTTAGTCATTTTCGATTTCGCACCACTGATTTTTCCATATATAATACAATTATACTATTTATTTCATAATTAATGATGTAATTGATTACAATAAAATATGTTATATTAAAAATATTGGGTGGTTAGCAAAATTAATGTAATGATGAAATTCTTGTGCCAATTCTAAATCATGACTTCCATATACATTACTTGAATTAAATTTTTAATACATAAAACACATTATTTAAATTTTAACATAAATTTAAAAATTTGTCAAGTCCATTCTTTATTTTTTTATAGTGTTCGCTTAAAAATGTAAATTCCCAAAGTAAATTCCACAGTAGGTAGATGTTGATTTTAATTTGAAAAAATCCCGATGAATAAATCAGAAAATGATAAAACAAACGAAAAGAACATAAAATAAGATAAAAAATAAGTAATAAAATTAATCAGAGGCATAGCAAACAAACCAAAACGCGAGGCGTTTCAGATTAAGTTCCACTTATTGAGAAGTTACTATGGGAATATTAAAATATGTTTTAATTTGGTAAATTATTGAGATTTCAATAATTTTGGTGATTGAATAACTTTATTGGCTGGGATTTGTTTTATTCCAAATAAATCAACGACATTTTGATTAAATGTAAAACATAGCAACTCAAAAGGCGATTTTCCATTTAAACTTTTACGTTTGACACTGTTGACGTGAGAAAAGATTAAGAAGTTGTTCTCATAGGTGGAAGTGCCGGATAATCGAGTGGATTTTTTGCCATACAAGGCAATTTGGACGCTAATATCCGTTGATATTTAAGGAGAAATTAACGCAGTATGACAGAAAATCCGCTAATTATACGGTGATTTTACCTATGAGAACATCTTCTAAATTAACAGTATCTAGCGTAAAGTCATTAAACGAATTTCCTTTTGGGAAAATATCTCGGAACATGGTATGATTTTTTTCAACTCTTGGCTTCTGACAAGATTGCATGGGGTCACAAAAAACAACTTTGTTTCGGGATTACCGTCAACATCGAGTTCAAAAGCTGATGTATTAGCGAACTCGCCACCATTATCTGTCAAAAGTAAAGGAAAAACATCAGCGAATTTAATGTGGTTAGCAGCAAATGCAGATTTTGGATTTTTAATTTTCATAGTTGATTCAACTGCTGCTTTATTGTCAAGCAAAATACCCACCATGAAATTGCAAAATGTGAAAAGTAACGTTAAAATCACTTTACCGCCAATTTCACCGATAACCGTATCCATCTCCACCCACGAAGAAATCTCGTTTTCATCTATAAAAGAGAAAAAATCATCGTAAGTTCTACCAATTTTAAGTGTTTTGGGTATAGCATCTGCCTTTTTTATACGGCGAGGTTTATATTTAACAACGCTAGGGAAGTCGATTTTTGAAGCAGATAAATAACCTCTGTGCAAATGTCGATAGATTGTAGATTTAGAAACATTGAGTTCGTTTGTTTGAGCAATGTGATAAAGGTGTTGTCCGAGCTTGATACCATTTGAAACAATAATATCCATTTCGTAAAAATACTCTTTGTTTAAAGGGATTCCTTCTCTCGTTTCAATTAAAAGCAATTCATAAGCTTTTTGTGAATGTCCCATCCGGATTTATGTGTTTGACTGAAGTGCTTTGCACTTCAAGATGTCGTTTCACTTCTTTGGAAATAGTGGTTTGGTTTTTCCCGATTCGTTTACCTATGTCTTTGAATGTCACTCCGTGATTAAGACATTCTTGAATTTCTTGCCGTTCTTCTAAAGTTAAATGTTTGTTCTTCTTTTTTAAATCTGGCATAATATGTTCCTTTCTGCGGAATATTTCCCAGATTTAATTCTACCATAATTTTCGTTTCATAGTAAGTTCCACTCCCTCGTCCACTGTGGAATTTACTTTGGGAATTTACGTTTTTAAGCGAACGCCATAATTATTTTAGTTGAGATATTGACAATCGCATTTGCTTTGTATATAATATAAATGGGTTATGCATTTTTTAAAGTAACTTTACCCACAAAGGAGTTGCATTATGATGAAAAATAATTTTATGGTGATGAAAAATTAAAATCGAATATGGAGCGTATCAAATGCAGGCATTCAATGCCTTTGTTTGCTGTGCTTAAGCTTTTGTGTAGAGATTTAAATTTTTTATTAACTTTAAACAACACACTTAGGTGTGTTATTTTTGTGCCTGTTTTAAAAATTTAAAACAAATTATTTAAATCAAAAACAACACTTTGGAGGGTTAGTTATTAACAAGTTAATTAAATTAATAGGTTCATGCGATTTAGAAGATATAACTTCGCTAAGAAGATTATACGAAAATTATAACAAGTATGAATACGAAGGAGTATCAATAGAGTGTGACGAAGTATACAGAACCACACCCGAATACGTTAAGTTTACTCTCGGCTTTCCGTTGGATATATTAGGGCTTAACGCCGGTAATAAACATTTGGATATAATGACAGCCGATTATTGCTTAAGAGAATTTGTAAAGCAAATAGAAAATATATATCTGGAAAAAGAACACGCGACAGGTAAAGAAAAATTTACCGGAAAAATATATATTTATAAACCAAGTCAAAAAATATTATTGCGCAACACATCGTTTATAAAAAATGACTTTTTGTATATAGCGTTTATCGTGCGGTTTCCTGTCTATATGATGTCAAAACGTAATGTTGTATCCGGAAAATTATCAATGAAAATTATACGCAAGGAGCTCGCCCGAGCAATACGCGATTTCATTCAATATTTTGATATCGCTGATTATAAAGAAAAAGAAGCTGTATATAAACGACAGCAGGAGATTCGCCGGTTATTACCGGAAAAAGGTTTAATCAGTTTTATAGCTAACGGTAGTATTCTGCCAAGAGATGATAACGGTTTAGCGTTAAAGGAAACCGTTCAGTTTATATCTCCGAATGAAGATGAATTGGAATTTATTTTATCAGACGGATTTATATTGAAAGGTATGGGAATTAAAGAGGGTGTTACTGTTATTACAGGCGGCGGTTATTCGGGAAAAAGCACCTTGCTTGATAGTGCCTTGCACGGTATATATGACCATATACCGGGTGACGGACGGGAATATTGCATTACGCAAAGCAAAGTATGCAAAATTATAGCAGAAGACGGACGAAGCGTTACATCGTTAGATATTTCACCGTTTATTCGGAATGTAGGAAATCTCAGCACGAAGAACTTTTCCACTCAACATGCGAGCGGAAGCACTTCCCAAGCTGCCAACATTATGGAAGCTATTTCTTTCGGGTGTAATGCTATGTTAATTGACGAAGACAGAACCGCAACAAATTTTATGATTCGCGATGCCCGAATGAAGCAAATTATAAAAGATGACCCGATTATACCTTTTACTGACCGAGTGCGGCAAATATACAGGGAAACGGGAATATCAACAATGTTAATTATAGGGGGTAGCAGTGAATATTTAGATTTAGCGGATAATGTTTATATAATGAAAGACTATCTTATTTATAACTATAATGAGGAGGTAAACCGCACTAGACAGAACATGTTTGATTTCTATAACGTCAACGATAAAAACTGTATTCAATGGAAAGCAGACAGAATTATAAACAAAGAATCCATGACGTCTTTTAAAAGAAACGAAGAAGAAAATAAAATACGCGAGCATGTATTTATAACAGAAGATGAAATATATGTTGGCATTAATAAAGCTAATATTTCACGTCTTGATACTGTAATTTCAAGTCAGCAGATGACAGGGATTGCTTTTATAATCCGCTATTTGTTCAACATTCAAAACAATCGTAATTGCAATTTATTTAATGAAATTGAAAATATATATAATAATATATTAAAAGACGGGTTTAAAGAAATATATTCCAATAAATTTGGGGTTGATTTTAATATGGAACTGCCTAGTATACATGATATATTATTTACTATCTCAAGAATGGATAAAATTATTTACGAAAGCTAACGGCATTAGATTATCATGCAAAGTTAAACATTTAAAAATCAAATGAAAATCACGCACATATATTGTTTAATATAGTAAACAATATATGTGCGTGCTCAATTTAATTAAGATACTTTAATTTGTGATAAACTAGTTATTGTCCAGCACATCGGAAATTTCGGTGTTCCCGGGAATATGTACGAGTTTGGTTTTTATTTCCGCAAGCCTGCTACGTATTTCGGAAAGTGTAGTTGTTTTTAAATTTTTTCCGGCTTCATAATTTCCGACAAGAATTACAACCGATAATATTCCATAAGCGTTTATTTGAGTCAAAGCCTCGTAAAGTTCGACATCTATTTCCGCGGTTACAACGATTATTATAGAAACCGATTTTTTAAATGCTATATTGTTTTTAATATAGCGTCCTACACTGGTTTCGCTGTTAAATTTTAAATCAAGGCAAGCGTTGTAAAATTCTCCGAAACCATCTGTGCTATCTGTTTTATAATTATAATCGCGGTCGTTGTAAAAATTTATTCCAGAAACAGTTCCTTTCCGTAAATAAAAATCAGAAATAGCAAGAACAATTTCTAAAAGCTTGTCTTCCAACGCAATTTTTATTCCATATTTTTCATTAACCGGAGAGAGGTCAAGATATATTTCAACGCTTTCTTTTGGAGGTTCGGTATATTTTCGCACATACAATTTATTTTGTTTTGCCGAAACCCGCCAATTTATAATCCGCGGATTGTCACCGCTAACATATTCGCGAAATTCTGCGTCGGGGATTTCCCGTTTGGTTGAAAAAGAAAAAGGCGAAACCTTTGCATCTTCACCAAAACTAAGAGCCGCAAGCGTTTCAAGCTTAACGATACGCGGATACACTTTTATCAGCATTTCAGACGGATATTTTCTACTCATTTTAAAAAGACCTAAAAAATCGGTAAAGGAAACCGACCTTATGCCGACCTTATATTCTCCCCTGTACAGACAAACAAGTCCGGTTTCCTGTTCGATTCTTTCGTTCGGCTTTAAAGAAAACGACTGTTGTAATCCGTTCAGTTCTATTTTAGAATAATCGGAAATGAATTCTAAATTTATTTTACAATAATAAATAAAATCTTCATTTACAAGCATATATCTATATGGTATAGTATCGCCTTTAACGGTTACCTTAGTTTCAATGCTTTGGTATATTTTTAACTTGAAATATATAAATATTAAATATATCAAACAACTTATCGGAATTGAAAAGCAAGAGTAAAAAAGAGCATAGCTAAAAGAGCCGCCAAAAAAGCTCGCAAAAGTTCCGGCGGCAACAGTACATATTAATAAAATGATTCTTCTTTTTTTCATAATAATTTTATACAGACTAAAATAGAATTACAAAACAGGAACTTTGGCAATTTTTCTGATACCCTCTATTATTTTTTCCGGAGTATGCTTGTTCATTCGAGCTTCAACTGTCAGTATAATTCTATGACATAAAACATAAGGAAGAACTCTTTGAACATCGTCGGGTGTTACGTAATCCCGCTCGTTTAAATAAGCGCAACCTTGCGATGCGGAAAGAAGCGCAAGCGTGGCGCGGGGACTTGCTCCGAGCGTTAAAAGCTTGCTGTCTCTGGTGAGGGTAACGAGGTTAATTATGTATTGAATTATATCTGGGTGTACCGAAACTTTACCCGTTTCGGATTGCATTGCAGAAAGACCGTCTGCGTCCGTGACAGCTTGAATATTATCAACGTATGTTCCGGATAAAAAGTTCTCTGCCATTCTCGTTTCATCTTCGTTTGACGGATAACCGATAGAAAGTTTCATTAAAAAACGGTCAAGCTGTGCTTCGGGCAGATTGTATGTCCCTAAAAATTCAATTGGATTTTGTGTTGCGATAACCATAAAAGGAATTGGAAGCGGATAGGTTTTTCTGTCTATTGTAACCTGTCGCTCCTGCATAGCTTCAAGTAATGCGGCTTGTGTTTTCGGAGATGTACGGTTTATTTCGTCTATCAGCACGATATTTTCCATAATCGCACCTCTAACGTACCGGAACTCGCCGTCTTTCATATTATATACGGAAGAACCCGTTACATCTCCCGGTAAAGTATCGGGAGTAAATTGAATACGAGAAAATCCGCATCCTGCGGAACGTGCGATTAAATTTGCTAAAGTAGTTTTGCCGACGCCGGGTACGTCTTCCAAAAGCAAATGCCCGCCCGCAAGCAACGTAATTACAGAAAGCTCTGCTATTTCATTTTTTCCTTGTAAAAAAAGGTTTATATTATTAACTATTTTTCGGGCTTTGTTATCCATTCGTTTTATTTACCACACCTTTCCTGATTGATATGGTTTAGTAATAATAAAATTTTATTAAACAAACGATTTATTTAAGTTTAAATTGTGAAACCATATTTTGTAAAATTTCTGATTGGTTATTTAATTCCTCGCTTGCGGCGGCTGTTTCTTCTGCGGTTGCACTGTTCTGCTGAACAACTTGCGAAACTTGCTCCATACCTCTGATAATTTGATTAATAGCTGTATCTAATGTTCCGTTTGATTGTGCAATTTCGGCTACAATTTGACTGCTTTCATGAATACCTGAAACAATTTCAGACAAACTGAAAGCGGTTTCATTCGCAATTTTCCTGCCTAATTCAGCTTTTTCCATTGAATTGGCAATTAAACTTCCAGTGTTCTTTGCAGCTTCAGCACTCTTGGTTGCCAGATTCCGGACTTCATCTGCTACTACAGCAAAACCTTTGCCGTGCTGCCCTGCTCTGGCAGCTTCGACAGATGCGTTGAGAGCTAAAATATTCGTCTGGAAAGCAATGTCCTCAATAACTTTTATAACTTTATTTATATCGTTGCTGGCGTCGCTAATATCCTTGACAGCCTCTACCATATGTTCCATTTGACTATTGCCTTTTTCGGCATTATTCATGATTAAATTACCCAAATCGGCGGCGTTGTTAGCCAATTGAGCATTGCGGTGAGCTGTCTGCGACACTTCGCTAATTGAAGACGACAATTCTTCAACAGCGGCGGCTTGTTCAGTAGCTCCGTCCGCCAAGCTCTGACTGCTGTCGGCTATCTGTGCCGCAGCCGCTAAAAGTTGGTTTGTAGACATTAGTATTTGTGACATTGCGGCGTTGTTGCGTTCTAACATTTGAACAAGGTTTTTACCTACTACATCGGAATCAGAACGGGGAGTATAACTTCCCGATATGTCGCCGTCTGCTATGCGATGAATTAATTCGGCTTGTTGTTTACTGGCAAGCACAAGGTTTTTTAAACTCTCCTGTAAAACTCCGATTTCATCTGTGCGATTTTTAACTACATCAATCTGAAGGTCTCCGTTAGCAAGGCTGTCTGAATATTTTGATGCCTGCCGTAAAGGAACAATCAATTTTTTTATGCTTATTGTAACAGGGATATAAATAAATACTAAAAGGATAAGAAAAAACACAGCCCATTGTCCGGCAATCCAACTCATGTCAATAAAAACGTTGCTTTCTACTTGAGCAAGCAATTCGTTTCCGCCGGTTTGGATTAATGAGTCCGCATATAAAGCTACAGCTTCGTCTCGCACTTGATTTGCGATTAAAACAGAATGTGTAATAAATAAAAACGCCAAAGAAAACAAAGGTATAACGCACAACAGCATCAATTTAAAACGTAATGATTTTATGTAACTCACTTGAAAATTCTCCTTTTTAATATCCCAGATAGTTAAATACGAAATGTTAAAAACAACACAATGAAAGTATGTATGTTGCAAGGTTTAATGTTGGTATTGAATTTGCTTAATTTTAACTGCTCCATGTTAAAATTGCACTGTCAAAATCGTACTTTTAAATACAAATATTATTATAACCGAAAGCACATCTAAAAGTCAACACGATTTTTTATAAAACCGCATATATTTAACCTAATTATATTAGGATTTTAATATTAAAAAATTTTATTAAATATATCAGCAAATTTTCAATCAATAAAAATATGTTTTTTAAAATCAATATTAAAAAATTAAACAATTAACATAATCATGCTTTTCTCGTGAGATTTATTACAAAAACATTGACAATATAATAAAAACATGGTAAAATATCAGAATGATTTAAAGCAATAAAACAATCAATTTTTATTAATTTTAAAAGTTATAAAAATAACATAATAATAAGAGGTTTCGTATAATAATGTCGATTGCACATAATAATTTAACAGAAAATAATATAAAATTACGTATAACCGCTGCAGAAGCAATTGTAAAATGTCTTGAGCAAGAAGGGATTAAAACAGTGTTCGGTTATCCCGGCGCGGCAATCTGCCCGTTTTATGACAAGCTAATGGACAGCGATATTGAACATATTCTAGTGCGGCAGGAGTCAAACGGGGGACACGCGGCAAGCGGTTATGCCAGAATAACCGGAAAACCCGCAGTTTGCATTGCAACAAGCGGACCGGGTGCAACCAACCTTATTACTTCAATAGCAACCGCTTATATGGACAGTATTCCTATGATAGCTATCACAGGGCAGGTAAACACAGACCAAATAGGGCGGGATGTTTTTCAGGAAGCGGATATAACAGGAGCAGCAGAACCCTTTGTAAAACACAGTTATCTCATTAAAAACGCGGACGAGCTTCCATCTTTCTCAAAAAGCGTTTTATATAGCAGGTTCCGGACGTCCGGGTCCTGTTCTGATTGACATTCCTTTCGATATTCAAATACAGGAAATAGATTTCGTTTATCCGGAATCGGTTGATATAAGAAGCTATAAGCCGCAAAACACAGGTAACAAATTACAGATAAAAAGAGTCTGCGAGGCGATAACAGCGTCGGAAAGACCGTTAATTTGTGCGGGCGGCGGCTTATTTTCCGGAAATGCGGAAGGGTTAATGTCCGTGCTTGCCGAAAAAGCCGACATTCCGGTTATATGCACAATGATGGGAATAAGTTCGATTTCAACCAACCACAGTTTATATTTTGGTATGCTTGGAATGCATGGCAGAAAAACGCCTAACCAAGCTTTAGCGGAATGCGACTTGCTTATACTTTTGGGAGCGAGAGTCGGCGACAGAGCTGTTTCCGCAATAAACAAGCTTAAAATGAAAATAATCCATATAGACATCGACCCTGCTGAAATAGGAAAAAATCTTCCTGTTACTATTCCTGTGGTGGGCGACTTAAAAGCTGTTATAAATCAAATATTGGAACAACAACCCGAAAAGAAAAACAGCGAATGGGTGAAGCGGCTTACTTGTTTAAAGGAAGAAGAAAAAGCTTCAGGAAATCCGCTGACTGCTCCTGACGGATGTGTTAATCCGAAAGCTTTTTTCAATATACTGAACAGCAACTTGCCGGAGAACTGCGTTGTTGTCGCTGATGTTGGTCAAAATCAAATTTGGACAGCTAATAATATATGTCTTAAAAACGGACGTTTCTTGACATCGGGTGGCATGGGAACAATGGGGTATTCCGTTCCTGCGGCAATTGGCGCGAAGAAAGCAAAACCCGAATCGGAAGTTCTTGCAATCTGCGGCGACGGTAGTTTTCAAATGCAGTTTATGGAACTGGCAACAATGGTTCAGCACGGAATAAATGTTAAAATTATAATAATGGCAAACAACCGCTTAGGTATGGTCAGAGAACTTCAGGATAACCGCTATAACAAACGTCAAACAGCCGTTTTTCTTGACGGAAGCCCTGATTTTATAAAGCTTGCTTCCGCTTACGGAATAAACGGCGATTATGTGCGAGGAATTGATGAAGCGGAAAACGCGGTTAAGAATTTAATAAATTCAAAAGAACCCTATATACTTCAAGTACATGTTGATAAAGACGAAAAATCCGTCATATAAATTTATAATACTAATAAACATTAGTTAAAAATAAGGAAACTGAAATGAAGCATACTATTTCAATACTCGTAGAAAACAATCCCGGTGTACTTTCGAGAATAGCCGGACTCTTTTCACGCAGGGGATACAACATACACAGTCTTGCGGTAGGGATTACCGACGACGAAAAAGTTTCGCGCATTACGATAGTAGCAGACGGTACAGAATATACGCTGGAGCAAATAGAAAAACAGTTAAATAAATTGATTGACGTAATAAAAGTCAGAACTGTCAGCAAAGATGAACTTTTGGCACGTGAGCTTGTACTTGCAAAGGTAAATTGCACACCTGCTCAACGTACCGAGCTTATTTCCCTTGCAGAAATTATGAAAGCGAAAATTTCCGACGTTTCCGCTAATACGATGACTATGGAGCTTTCCGGTAATGCTAACAGTATAAAAACGTTCGAGGAGCTTTTGCGTCCTTATGGTATTCGCGAAATGGTGAGGACGGGAACGATTGCGATGCAAAAAGGCAGTGCGTGTTTAAGGATTTGAAAGATTATTTTTGTTTAAAAATATTTTATTAAAAGGTTACGAATGGATATTGGCATTCGTAAGTTAACGCCAAGTCATGCGGAAGATTATGTTGTATTTTTGATATAACGCCGCATGATGATAATATTGATGAACACAAATGTTATTGTGTTTGTTGGTGTAATGACGATTACGAAGGAACCATTGAAATAATCTCTAATAATAAACATTTTCAAAATATGGCATGTATGAAATGTTGAAAACGGTAACGATTTCGGTGTAAAAGGACAGTTAATATTTAATTGTTTATGTGTTTATCTTAATGCACATAAAAATCTTTTTGTATACATATTTAATTAATTTAATCCAATTCAAAGAAAGTTTTATTCGTAGTTTTAATTATTATATAAAGGATGAATAGAAATGTTACGAACATATCAAGGTTACTTTAACGATGGAAAATTTATATCAATAGATAATACCATAATTCCAAACAAAAAAAAGTCATTGTTACCGTGCTTGATGATGAATTTACAAACGTAAAAACAAATATTATTAACGCTCAATATCAAGAAGACTTTGCGGAAAAACAATTTTTAGCTTTTCAAGAATATTTTAAAGCGATTGATTTAATTGAAAACGAAAACCTGACAAAAGCAGATTTTATGGAACTTGAAAATAACAGAATTAATTTCAAAAGGGAATTGGATTTATGATTTATGCTATAGACAGTAATATTATATCATACTTTTTAAAAAAGGATGAAGTAATCAGGAAACAATGAAAAAGAAACATTTTACAGAAAATTCATATGATTTTCGAAAAGGAAATAGAATGATTGAACAAATAAAAATGATAAAAGATATATACTCTGACGGTGAGCGGTTTAATGAAATGCGGGTATATACAAATAGAAAATTGAAGATTTGGGAAGAAGAAGTTGTAAAATTATTTCCTTTTGGAGCGAAAATTCTTAATATAGGTTGCGGAAAAGGAAGAGAAGCTTTTTGTCTTGATGAAATGGGTTTCCATGTAACCGCTATTGATATTTCTGAAGCAGTGATTGAGTCAGCAAGAAAAATAGCAGCGGTTAATAAACTAAATATAGATTTTTATGTTTCAAATGGTTTGGATTTAAATTTTAATGACGCAGAATTTGATGTCGTTATTATTTGGGCTCAAACTTTCGGATTGTTTTATGGAGAAACTAATCAACAGCATATATTGAAAGAATGTAAACGGGTACTTAAAAATGGTGGAATTTTAAGCATATCAGGTCACGACAGAGAGTTTTTACTCGAAATATATCCCCAATGTTTAAAAGACGAGTATTTTTATCCATTCGTCAACTCTGAACTATACTATACAACATTTACTATTCATGAATTATCTGAGTGTGTAAAGAAAACATATTTACAGCTAATTAATTGTAAAAGAGGAATGGTTTACACAGAAGATGACGGAACAATTTTACACTGCGAGTGTAAAAAGTGAGTATTTTTTATTATTGCAACATATGTATTTTGTAAGCTTTATATATGTACATAAATAAAAAATGAGAACAGAAAAATTAGAAAATAAGAAAAAGTGCATACTTAAAATTGAAATATTTATACAATTATAATAAAATTTAATTAATAATAACGAGGTGTTGCAATGAAATTTTTTGAAAATTTATCAATTAGAAAAAAGATTTTTGGCACTTTTGCCATTGCACTGGTTATTGCAATGCTTATCGGTTTTTTAGGTATTTTTAGTGCTGATTTGTTAGGAGACGAAATTTCGGACATGTATCATCATGATACAGAACCGATAGGTTCAATATCTCATATTATACAAAATGTTATGACTCTTTCATCATCATTTGATATGGCAATTTTAGCGGCGATGTCAGACGATTATGACGCTGTGAAAGAGTTTGAAAAATTGGTCAACGAACTTTATAAAGAAACAGATGTGCTGTTAAAGGAAAATAAAGATAAAGTATACGATGATGAAGCACAAGTTCTTTTTAATTCAGCATTTGAAAAATATTATGCAACGCTTGTACCAACCGGTCCTAAAATGTTTGAAAAACTCTACGCAGGCGAATTGGCGGCCGCCGAAGAAGTTATGGGAGAAGCGGACGTATTTATTGGCGAAATGACTGATGAGTTTAAAAATTGTCTTGATAAAAAAGTACTAAAAGCCAACAACGCTTTTTTAAAAAACGAGGAGTTTATTAAAAATTTAAATATCCTGTTCATATCAATAATTATATTAGGATTCTTAATTACAATCGTTATGGCTGTTATACTTTCGGTTTCAATTACTAAACCAATGCTTGTAATGCTGCAGTTCGCTAAGGAGACTTCGGAAACAGGAAATCTTAATTTGAGTACGAAAGAAATTGACAACATTACCAAACGCCGCGATGAAATCGGAAAAACCGTATTGGCTTTTAATGAAATGACAACAATGTTTAGGGAACAATCTAAAGTATTAAAAATAATTTCCAGTGGCGACTTTACCCCCGAAGTAAAATTAAAATCAAATGCAGATACAGTAGGAACAAGTCTGGCAATAATGTTAGATGAAATAAGTAATATGCTGCGTGATGTTTCGGTTGCGGCTAGTCAGGTTACAATGGGAACTAACCAGATTGCGACAGGAACAGGAGATTTATCTAACAGTATAAACGAGCAAAACAACTTAATCGACAACATTTCCATGGAATTGAATAGTATTAATGAAAACGTTAATGCAAATTTAGCTAGCTCCGAAACTGCAAAAAATTTAGCCTCCAAAATTAATGAAGAAGCAAAAACCGGCGATAAAAAGATGCACGAAATGGTTTCGGCTGTTCAAAAAATCAACGAATCCTCCGGCGGAATCAGCAAAATTATGAAGACGATAGATGAAATTGCTTTCCAGACTAATATTCTTGCATTAAACGCGGCGGTTGAAGCCGCTCGTGCAGGACAACACGGCAAAGGGTTTTCTGTAGTGGCTGAAGAAGTACGCAACCTTGCAAATAAAAGTGCCGAAGCGGCATCAGAATCTAACATTTTAATTACCAATTCCTTACAGTTGACGGAATCCGGTGTTGTAATAGCCGAAACAACCAGAAAATCAATTGAAGCAATTACATCAGGTATTCAGGAAATTTTAATATTTATCGAAAAAATGTCACAAACAGCAATTAATCAAGCTATTTCAATAGAGCAATTAAGTAAAGACATTGACCAGATTTCTGAAACCGTCCACCGAACCAGTGCAAATGCCGAAGAAAGTTCAGCGGCATGTGAAGAAATCAATACGCTTTCAAATTCTCTAAATGAATTAGTCTCTAAGTTCAAGATTAAAAAATAACATAAAATATAAGATAACAGTTTTTAATAGTAATTTTTAACAATAAGTTATAAAAATTATTAAATAACTTTGTTTACAATATTACATAAGCGTTTTAAAATATATTATATAAAACAAAAAAGGAGAATAAAGATGTCAAAAATTTTTTATCAAGAAGACTGTAACCTTTCATTACTGGACGGAAAAACTGTAGCTGTTATCGGTTACGGCAGCCAAGGTCACGCACACGCTTTAAATCTAAAGGAAAGCGGAGTTAAGGTAATTATAGGTTTATACGAGGGAAGCAAATCATGGGCAATTGCCGAAAAAGCAGGATTCGAGGTTGCCTGTGCCGCTGATGCCGCTAAAAAAGCAGACTTGATTATGATTCTTATTAACGATGAAAAACAAGCGGATTTGTATAACCAAAGTATCGCTCCGAATTTAAGCGCGGGAAAAACACTTGCATTTGCACACGGATTTAACATTCATTTCGGACAAATTCAACCACCCGCCGATGTTGATGTAATCATGATTGCACCGAAAGGTCCCGGTCATACGGTTAGGTCTGAATATGTGGAGGGAAAAGGCGTACCTTGCCTTGTTGCAATACATCAGGATTCAACAGGACGTGCTTTGGATACCGCACTTGCATACTCGGCAGGTATAGGCGGTTCCAGAGCGGGTGTTCTTTTGACTACATTTAAAAGCGAAACAGAAACCGACCTTTTCGGAGAACAAGCCGTGCTTTGCGGCGGCGTAACAGCTTTAATGAAAGCAGGATTTGAAACACTGGTTGAAGCAGGTTACGACCCCGAAAACGCTTATTTTGAATGCATACATGAAATGAAGCTTATCGTTGACCTTATTTATAAGGGCGGCTTTAAGTACATGAGATATTCTATTTCTGACACAGCAGAATACGGCGATTATGAAACGGGTAAGCGTATTATTACCGATGAAACTAAAAAAGAAATGAAGAAGATTCTAAGCGAAATACAAGACGGAACATTCGCCCGCAACTGGATAACCGAAAACAAGATGGGTCGCGCTCATTTTAATGCGGTACGCCGTATTGAATCAGAACATGAACTGGAAAAAGTGGGTGCGGAACTCCGCAAGATGTACGAATGGGAAAACAAATAGTTTTATGTACACAATTAATTTCAAGATAGGTGCTTCGGATTTAAACGGAAAAGGAGTACTCCGTTTTGGCTCGTTGCTGGATTATATGCAGGATTGCAGCGGTTTTCAACTCCTGACACTTGATACTCTCCAAGAATATTTTAAAAAGCATAATATCGGAATGTACTTTGTTTCCAGACAACTCGATATTGTTCGCTTGCCTAAATATTGCGAAAAAATTACCATATCCACAGGCGTTTATGAATGTAAAACAATTTACGGATTCCGTAACACGATGGTATATGGCGAAGAAGGCGATTTATGCGTTAAAAGTTATGCGGTGGGGGCATTCATTGATTTAACAACCGCGAAACCTTTAAAGATGCCTGAAGAAATCATAAAAAGCATTCCTATGCAGGAGAGGATTGAAATGGAATACCTTTCCCGCAAAATAACTGTGCCTTCTGACACGCATGATGTAACTGTACAAACAAGCGAAACTATGCCGGTCAGAAAATATCATATTGACGCAAACGGACATGTAAACAATGCTCGTTATGTTGATATTGCGGAAGAAATTCTTCCCGAAGATTTTAATGTAAAACGGATTAGAATAGATTACCGTGTTCCGGCAAAACCGGGAGATTCCATAACACCTGTTGCTTATCTTTTTGAAAATAAGATAATAACTGATTTAAGAACCGGTGATGTTTCTTGTGCAGTAGTGGAGTTTTCGTCTTGATTTTTCCGTCAAAACATACAAAATAATAAATAACATAAGTTGCCATATTAAAAATACCGCTTGAAGTATATTCTTCAAGCGGTATTTTTTATTATACAACATCCACGCGTTTAAATCATTTAATTAGATATGTAGTTTACGTGGATATGCAAGCCGGCAAGCGGCTTGCTCGTTTTTATAAATAAAGCAAAATAACTATACAAAATATTCTAACAATTTTTCTTGGTTTTGGATAATAATTGGTTCATATTCCGAAGCTATATTATAATCGAACATAACTCTTTCTTTTAATTTATCGAGCGTAAGATTATCAATAAACAATCTGATAATATTTTCGCTCGAACCTTTTATTGCGAATCCTATATTTATCGAATTATCGTACAATGTAAAACTTTGACGTAATTTATCCTGAATGACAACTGTTTTATCCGGTTCGATTAACATTTCAAGAAGCTTCGTTTTTTTCGATAAAGGTTCTTTCCCTTTAATACTTTCGCAAAAGCTTTCGTATGTTGGGAAAAATAAGCGATTACGAGTTTTGAATTCTTCTGCCTGTTCGTCCGTAAAATATGAAAGAATTATGTTGCTGAATACGAACGGATGACTATTAGTCATCCAAACTGAAATAATATCAGTTATCATCGAATTATAAACAAACATACTTGTCGGATAACCACTGTATTTAAGTTTGTTTCGCATAATCATATCGGCTTTTTCCGGAAGTTCCAGCAAAAGCTTAATACCGTATTTTAAAAATCCGCTCTGATGTTCATTTACTTCCCGTTCAACTGCAAGAAGCCCGTAATTACATGCTTTTATGCATAAATTAAGCAACAATTCGCCTATTTCATATAGTTGTTCGGTTGGCGTTCGGGTGTCTGTTCCAAGCAACTCCTCAATGCTCACATTGAAAAAGTTTGAAAGTACCGGAAGATGATTAACATCAGGTAAACATGTTCCGGTTTCCCATTTACTTATTGTTTGGAATGAAATTCCAATCATATCCGCAAGTTCTTTTTGCGTAATATTGCGTTTTCGTCTAAGGTTTTTTAACTGCAAATTAATAGCATATTCCATGATATGAGTTCCTTTCTTCGGCACAGATAACTAAAAATAATAATTAAATTATACATTAAAAACAAGTTAAATACAATAACAAAAATTGCGGATAATTCGTTAAATTGAAAACAGAAATAAAAAATTGAATTCTATTAATTAAGGTAATTTACTTAGAGTTAAAAAGTAATAATGCATAAATTTGTTATAATAAATTTAAACGTTTTTTATAAAAGATAAATTAAATTTTGTTTTCGACATTATTCGACATTATTTTCGTCATTTTTCTACATAAAATTGTGTGTTGTGTTTAAAACATGCATATATCTTGTGTTTTATACATATTTTTCAACGAATTTTATGTTGGAATATAAATTAAAAATCTCGTAATACCATATAAAATGGGCATTTGAGCTCATTATTAATTTATTTGTCTATTTTTATGAAAAAGTCTTGATTTTTAAATTTAAATGTGCTAATATAAAAGAGCAGTAAAAATCTTTGGAGGTAAACAAGAAATGACGAACAAGACAAAAATACTGATTGGCGACGACAGTATGGAACAAGGGCTTGCATGGGCGAATCTTTTAAAGCAAAAAGGAATGTTTGCCGTTACGCGTCAAAGGAACGGGCGAATTATTCTTGAATCTATCAAATCGGACGTACCTGATGTGGTTATCGTAGAAGCGAAAATGCCGGAACTTGATGCCGCGGCTTTGATGGATACACTTAAAACGCAAATGGACAAGCTTCCAATTATCATAGTAATTTCCAACTATGACTCACCGCAAATTGAAAGGGAAGTAATGCAGGCAGGAGCGAAATATTACATGGTAAAACCGTTTGAACCTAGAATTTTGCTTGAGCGTATCGACAATCTTTTAGGAAATACGGTGATAAGGAATGCTTCTTTCAACATACATGAAGAAGTTCCGAATGATATCGAATATGTAGTAACTGATATTATTCACCAAATTGGGATTCCCGCACATATAAAAGGATACCATTACCTAAGAACAGCGATTTTATTGGCAGTAGAAAACAACGAAATGATAAACTGTGTAACAAAACTTTTATATCCTACCGTTGCAAAAAAGTATTCAACCACTTCATCAAGAGTAGAACGTGCGATAAGGCACGCAATAGAAATAGCGTGGGACAGAGGCGATGTAGAAACATTGAACAGCTTTTTCGGTTACACAATTCATACGGCACGCGGCAAGCCGACAAATTCCGAATTCATTGCACTTATAGCAGATAAATTAAGACTTCAATTTAAAAATAAAATGTATACTAAGTAATTATGACTTGTTTAAATCTATAAATTTTAGTTAAGCATATATTATTATAAAAATTTAATAAACAATAAAACAACCTTTGAATTTATTTCAAAGGTTGTTTTACTTGCTATGTTCTGCTTGTTCTGCTTTTTATATTACACACGAAAGGTATTAAGCTGGCAAAATAATTATATAAATCAATTAAAGTATGATGCATATCAATCCGTTGCAACCGTCGTTTATAATTCGTTGAATTGTTTCCTGCATCTTCATACGCGCGTCCTGCGGCATTCTGTACAGCTTATTGTGCAATCCTTCGTTCACCAGCGAATGAAGCGATTTTCCGAATATATTACTTTCCCATATTTTTGCAGGGTCTTCTTCAAATTCTTTAAGCAAATAAAGTATAAGCTCCTCACTTTGTTTTTCAGACCCCACTATCGGTGAAACTTCTGTCGTTATATTAGCCGCCATCATATGTATGGAAGGTGCGGCGGCGCGTAATCTCACTCCATATTTTCCGCCTTGTTTAACTATTTCAGGTTCGTCCAGTGAAAGTTCGTCTAAACTCGGCATTACAATACCGTACCCTGTCGCTTTGACTTCTTCAAGTGCGTTTTGAACTTTCTCGTATTTTTTCTTAATAGCCGCAAGCTCTATCATACACGGCATCAAATCGCTTTCGTCGTTAAGAGCCAATCCTGTTGTTTCTCCCAAAATACGGTAAAAAAGCTCAGTCTTTAAGCCGATAGAAATAAACCCTGCACCTTTTCCGAGGTCTATATTTTCTATATCGCAACTGCTTACATATTCACAGTCACCCATATTACAGCTAACGCTTTTTACCTCGCTTATATTGCGGATATTAGAAGCAGAATTTTTAAGAACGCTGAATATCTCATTTTTAAGCCAATGTCCTTTTTCAAGAGCTGTCAGCCACTTAGGTATTTTTATATTTATTTCTTTGACAGGGAATTGAAAAAGAGCTTCGGTCATTATATTTTTAATTGCTTCTTCGTCTACTTCAAGGCAGTTTAACGGAATAACAGGCTTGCTGTACTTTTTGCTCAACTGACTTGCCATTTCCCGCGAAGCCGGCGAGGTAGGGTCTTGGCAGTTTAGAATAATAACAAACGGTTTTTTTATCGTTTCAAGCTCGTTAATTACTCTTTCTTCAACTTCCTCATACTCTATTCGAGGAATATCCGTAATACTGCCGTCGGTTGTTATAACCAATCCAATTGTAGAGTGTTCGTTTATGACTTTTTGTGTTCCTACCTCAGCCGCCATATTAAACGGAACTTCTGTATCAAACCACGGTGTCATAACCATGCGGGGTGCTTCGTTTTCAATGTATCCTATAGAGCTTGGCAGGATATAACCCACGCAATCAATCATCCTTACACTCATGGTTGCGTTGTTTTCTAATTCTATCGTTATTGCTTCTTCCGGAACGAACTTAGGTTCGGTGGTCATTATGGTTTTTCCGGCAGCTGCTTGCGGCAATTCGTCGATTGCCCGCTCTCTGCGAAAATCGCTGTCTATTCGAGGAATGACAACACTTTGCATAAATTTTGTTATGAAAGTTGATTTCCCCGAACGCACCGGACCTACGACACCGATATAAATGTTACCGTCCGTTCTTTCGGCAATATCATGGTAAATTGTTTTGTTCATTATAACATGCTCCTTCCGTTAAATTATCGGGATAAGAAGCATGCAAGGAGCTTCCACCCTGTCGCTTTCAAGGTCGTTTTCGACCATTATTGCGTCCGCACTGGTGTTATATCGTTTCGCTATCCCCCATATTTCCTCTCGTTCTTCGGCGAAATAAAGCTTCAACGCATATTCGTTGTTTCTTACTTTGGGTTTATCTTCGTTTACTCCTATATCGCGGATTACTGTAAGAGGATTCACCGTATAAAGGCAACCGTTAAAAGAAAGATTAACTCGTATGTCTACATGATTATCCGAAGTTATACTGTAAGCAACATGCGTTACTTGAAGTATAGGTTCTATGTTATGTTCAGAACCAAGAGCTGATACCTCAAAAGATAATTCAAAAGGTTCGGCTTTTTCAATAAAAACAGGAACTCCTGTATCTAGTTTTCCTATAACCTGCATGTTTGTTTGACCTGTCAGGACAAGTTCGCTGTTCCCGCGTGCCCGGCATATTACGTTCATAACATCGCACCGAGCGTCAAGGACAGACGCAAGATTTCCTTCGCTGCTTTCCAATGAGCTTTTTATGTTTAACTGCTGGAATATTATCTGCGGGAGTGATTCTGCTTTTATCGTACTTGTGTTGAAACTAGTTTCATATTCTGTCGAGTATATGTCTATGAGCGGTGAAATATTGCTTTCTAAATGTGCGGTAACATTGCAATTAAGGGTCATATCGCATGAGAATATCCTGCTTTCTCCTGCATCACCCGGTTTTACTTCCAAGTCGCAATCCATAACTGTAAGTGCTACAAAACATATATGCCGTTCGCTTACTCCTTCAAGGTCAACTATTTGACTAACCGGTATAGTGGCTTCCATAACTTCTGCGCCGTTCTCATTTGAATCATTATCGGGTTTATCGGTTATGTAAAGAGCTTTTATCTGCACTTCACCCTTTACCACAACCTTGTTTGCTATAACTTTAAAATCGCTTACAGAAACGCTTGCGTCATGATGCAGTATGTTGATGTTTCCTGATTTTCCTGCTCCTGTTTCGATATCCTCGCGAGAAACAAATTGGTGAGATGCCGATAATTTTTCGCCGCAATAACTTAGAGAAGTTTGTTTGGTTTCTATCCCCATTCCGCTTGCTCCGCTTAACATTTCTGTTTCACGGTTGCAATTAACCTTAACCTTACAGCTCACCGCACCGCGAATATCAATTCTTCGTCCGCTTACTGCCCGGCAATTGCAATAATCAGTTTTCGGATTGATATAGACCGTAGCATTTTCTGTGTTTTTTTGCAAGTCAATCGTTTTCGAGTAAGTATAACGCTGTTCTATACAGTTTATTTTGTTGCTGTTTGCACCCAGATACATCACCTTGATATAAACAACGCCGTCACAAAACAACTGCGAACCCGAAATACTATAGGATACGATGCAGGGATTCAATGTGCATTTCAATATTTTAAAAATGTCGGGATAGTAGTCCGGCAGCACGTAATCGAATTCTACCCCCTGTTCCGCCTGCCCGTCAAAAACAACTTCGCTGATATAGACAGGCTCTTTATTAAGCTTCAGCTCCATGATATAACATTACCTCCGTGTTAATTATATGCAAAACAAGTTTGTCTACACAAATATATGAAATGGTTGTACATATTATTCCGGTTATTGCAAAAAATTATCTGTTATGAACTGCTTAACGGTTAAAATGTTCACTTGGGTTTAGCCGTTAAGCAGGGATTACGTATCTTACATAGTAAAGCCGTGTAGTTGTTTTTATGATTGAAAAATATATAAAATTTATTAAGTTCTTTATTTTACAGTCTATTCCAATAAAAAATACGGCAGAAAATTTTAAATTTCCTACCGTATATATTTACATAAATTATTATAACGAGGCAGTATGTTTTCCGCTTCTTACTTTGCCGCAGTTTTCGCCCGAGGCGAAGTTGGCAAGAAACAGCGGTGGGTTTCTTCTTTCGTTACAACAGGCGGTGGGCATATATCCCCCGCCTCGTTTCAGTTTTGACCCGAGGTCAAGAGGGTTCTGCTCAGCCGTCCGCAGCTAACTTTGCCGCAGCGGCAAAAATGCCTGCGGCTAACGGCGTGCGGTTCTTATAAATACTCATATTCTAATATACAATTTTGATTTTCCCTATACATATCTTCAGCTATGTTAAAGTAAAAAATCATTTTTTCATAATCCCCAGACATATCTTCAAAAGAAACCTTATTCTTTATAGATTCGTCCAACAGCATTGCTTGTTCCGCAAGCTTTGTTATTGCAAGATTGCCCGCTGTTCCTTTTATCTTATGAACAGCCTTGTGAGCGGTATCGTAATCTCTATTTTTAAAGGCTTCCTTTGTAAGTTCTAAAGTTTCGGGTACAAAAAATTCATCCAGCCATCTTTTATACATCTCTTTATGCCCTAAAACCCTTGATATTGCTTCATCTAAATTTATTTCTTCGTTATCCCACATATGATTCCCCCCATAGATAATAATGAATAAAACTTTACATTAAATTTAATATGTGTTATATATTACAAAACTACTTAAATAACCATTATGTTGTATTACACTGCTTGCGAGCATGTGCTTTTATCGATTATGTATTTTTATTACATTTAAACTGTTACTATATAATGTATAATTTTTTGCATTTTCAATTTTAATAATACCATAACATACTTATATATATGTTAATAGTTTGTAAAAGGTTTGTGAAATATTTATTGATACCGATAAGAATGCTTTAATTTTAAGCTTATTTTATCGGTTTTTGTGTATAATCTGTTTCTTCAATTAAACTACATGGTATCTTCAGTAAATTTTCAAGAAATCTTCAGGTTTGTATGTTATCATTTTGCAGTTGTCTTATAAAATACAAGGAGGTAATTTAAATGGTTCAAACATATGATGAAAAAACTGAAAAAACAGATTGGAGAGAACGGGTTGCCGTACTCAGAAAAGAATTGAATAAAGTAATAATCGGACAGGAATATATGGTTAACAGAATCCTCATCGGTTTACTTACCGGAGGACATATATTATTGGAAGGTGTACCGGGACTAGCAAAATCACTGACTGCGAACACAGTGGCAAGAGCTGTCGGTGTAGATTTTAAACGGATTCAATTTACTCCTGACTTATTGCCTGCAGATATTCTTGGTACGGAAATTTATCATCAGAAAACAGGTGAATTTATTATTAAAAAAGGTCCGATATTTAGCAATTTAGTGCTTGCTGATGAAATAAACCGTTCTCCTGCCAAAGTGCAATCTGCACTTCTTGAAGCTATGCAGGAAAAACAAGTAACTATCGGAGAGACAACATATCCTCTGGACAAACCGTTTCTTGTTATCGCTACACAAAATCCATTGGAACAACAAGGAACATATCCGCTGCCAGAGGCTCAACAAGACAGGTTTATGTTAAAATTGAAAATACAGTATCCAAAAAAAGAAGAAGAACGGGAAATCATTAAACGATATGCTCGTGAAACATCGTCCGAACCCGAAATTACACCCGTTATCAGCCGTGAAGATATTTTTAATATGCGTAAATGTGTGGATAATATTTACATTGACCCTAGAATAGAGGATTATGTGCTAGACATTGTTTTCAAAACAAGAGAATCTTCACCTTATATAGCTTGCGGAGCATCGCCGCGTGCGTCTATTAACCTTATAAAAGCTGCCAAATGCAATGCATATATTACGGGACATGATTATGTTACTCCGGATGATATTAAATCTGTTGTATATGATGTATTACGTCACCGTGTTTTACTTTCCTACGAAGCGGAAGCAGAAGATATTACCGCTGAAAAATTAATTGCGGAAATTCTTGAAACGGTTAATTTACCATAATGCAGTGGTGTTTAAGAAGTTGTTCTTATAGGTGGAAGTGCCGGATAATCGAGTGGATTTTTTGCCATACAAGGCAATTTCGACGCTAATATCCGCCAATTATACAGTGATTTTACCTATGAGAACATCTTCTAATAATCGCCCGCATATTTCGTAATTATCTATTGTAAAAGAGGAAGGAAACGACCGTTCATGTATTCAAGCGAGCTTGCTAAAAAAATACGAAGAATAGAAATTAAATCAAACAGATTGGTAGATGAAATTTTTTCGGGAGAGTATCGCTCCGGTTTTCGCGGAAAAGGTATGGAGTTTGAAAATATTCGGCAATACATACCCGGAGATGATGTGCGAAGCATTGACTGGAATGTTACAGCCAGATATGATAAAGCTTTTGTTAAACAGTTTGTTGAAGAACGTGAAATGAATATGTTCCTTCTGATTGATATGTCTTGCTCAAACAATTTTGGATTAAAAAAGGAATGTATCGCTGAAATCAGTGCAACACTTGCACTTTCTGCTGTTAGGAACAATGACCGGGTTGGTGTAATTTTTTTCACTGAGAATGCGGAAAAATTGATTCCGTCTAAAAATGGAAAAAAGCATGTTTTATCTATTATTGAAAATGTATTAAATTATGAACCGCAAAAGAATGGTACTAATATCAGTAATGTTTTACAATATTTTAACCGTATAGAAAAAAAGCGCAGCGTTGTTTTTTTAATCTCCGATTTTTTAGATGACGGGTATGAAAAAGAATTGAAAATTTCACAAAGCCGCCATGATTTAATTCAAATACGCGTAGTAGACAGAGCGGAAGAACGGATTCCGTCAGGTGCTATTTTTACATTTGAGGATTTAGAAACAAAAGAAACTTTCGTGCTGGATAATATAAAACGTGATTTTCAAATAAAACCAATCGACGGCGGGTCAAAAAGAAGTTTAATTACAATCTACACTGATGAGGATTATGTCAAACCGCTCAAGCAGTTTTTCAGGAGAAGAGGACGGTAAAAAAATGAAAAAGGTTTTATCTTTAATATCATTATTACTGTTATTATGTATTGCTGTACCAGTACAGGTTTTCGCTGAAACTGCGGAAGAGTTTGAAGGCAGCAGAAATATTTATATAGGCGATATTATTATATTAGAAATAACAGCACAAAAATTTACCGCTGAGGAGTTAACAGAAAAGTTCCGTGATTTTGAAATCGTGGAGCTTAAAAAAGAATCTGATATCTGGTTGCTTTCACTACGAACCTTTGAATATGGTGAATATATTATTACCCTTGGTGATAAAGAAATTGTAATAAGCGTTAAATCAACTCTTGACGATATTCAAAAAGATGATAATAATATTTTTGAAGGCGGCAAATGGGTTATAGAACCCGGATTTTCGTTTCATTGGCGTATCTTTTTCATTGTTTCAATAAGTGTTTTTATATTATCTCTTGGTTTTATAATATTTAAAAAAGTATTTAAACGAAAAATAAAAATGCAAAGTCCCTATCATATTTTTCTTGAGCGTTCTGCCGCTCTTTCAATTGAAAACAATAACTACTTTGTAAATTTAACCTTATTCTTTAAAGAATATCTCGAAAAACTTTATCAGTGTAATATTATTGGTAAAACATCAAACGAAATTATAAATGAATTGAAAGGCTTACAAGAGCTTGACGTTCAATTACCTGCGATTCAAGCATGGCTGACTGAATGTGACAGGTTGAAATTTACGGGTGTAATTGTTTCAAACACGCAAAAGCAAGAGCATTATGAAAAACTGCTTGATTTGGTGAAAAAGATACATCAAAAAAATATAAATACACAAAAAGAGGGAGCGGCATGATACGGTTTGCAAATTGGTGGTTTTTATTGCTTATACCTGTTGCGGTATACTTGTTTTTTGCTGTAAAACAAAAACGCGGATTAAAGTTTTCCGGAGTAAAATTATTACAACATACAGGCAACGGAAAAACAATTAAAAATAAAATAGGAAAGTCTATTATTTTATGCGGTGTTATCATGGCTATAATTGCACTTGCAAAACCTCAAACAATTGAAAAAAACGATTTTGTTCAACATCAGGGTATAGATATAGCTATGGTTTTAGACGTTTCAGGTTCTATGCAGTCGGTTGATTTTGAACCCAACAGATTGGAGGTTGCCCGAAACACTATTGATGATTTTATTATCGAAAGATTTAACGACAGAGTTTCTTTAATTGTGTTTGCAGGAGCTGCCTACACTCGGATACCACTAACGCTGGACCACAATGTTGTGAGGGATTCATTATCGGGAGTTTCGTCAGAATCGGTTAATAAAGACGGTACTGCTATAGGAATGGCAATTTCTGTAGGCATAAACAGATTGAAGAAAAGTGATGCCGCGTCCCGTATTATGATTTTAGTAACAGACGGAGACAATAATGCCGGAGATATTGACCCTTTGACTGCAAGCAATCTTGCGAAAGAACTGGGTATACGAATCTACACTATTGGTGTTGGCGGTGATACTTTAATTCTTCCGGTTGAAACACTTTTTGGACAAACACAGTATAGGCAGTATGAAGGCGGTTTTGACGAAGAAATGTTAGAAACAATCGCCGAAACTACCGGAGGTCAATATTTCCGAGCAATGGATGAAGATATGTTGGAACAAATATTCGATACTATTAACCAACTTGAAAAAACCGAATTTCAAGATGATAATTTTACAGAATATAATGAGCTGGCGTTTCCTTTTATTATAGCGGCATTGGTATTATTATCAGCGGGAATTTTTATCGACAAGTATTATTTCATACAAATACCTTAAAAGGAGGCGTTTAATTGATTTCTGATTTTGGATTTAAATATCCGTTCAATATATTGTTTTTTAATATTGGCAATAGCCGCTCTTCTTTTTATTCTTGCTTTTAGAAAAAAAGATAAAATTATGGCTGTTTTCCGTCCGGAATTAAAATAACGGTTTAAAATATTGCGTACAGTCCTTCTCGTTACAGGTTTAGGATTAATGGTATTTGCGTTATTAGGACCTCAGGTTTTCGCAGGATATACTGAAGTCAGCAAAAAGGTATGGATATTTATGTACTTATGGATACCTCTAAAAGTATGCTCGTTTCGGATATAACACCAGACAGATTATCAATAGCTAAAAAAATTGTAAAGAGTTTATTAGAAAACCTAGAAGGTGACAGGATTGGATTTATTCCTTTTGCTTCAGACGCTTATATACAAATGCCGTTGACCGATGATTATCAGCTTGCCGACATGTTTTTAGATGTTATGGATACGGATATGATTAGCGGCGGAGGAACAAATCTGGCAGCAGCAATACAACTGGCTAACGATTCCTTTGAAAGAACATCAAATGCTGACAGAGTAATTATAATTATCAGTGACGGAGAAGAACACGACAGTGCAAGTATTGAACTAGTAAAAAGTATTGCGGATGAACGATTGAAAATTTTTACTATAGGCGTCGGAACTGAAAAAGGAGGATTAGTACCGGTTTATAACGATAGCGGAGATACTGTGATAGAATACATGAAAGATGAAAACGGAAATCCCTGTAACTTCACGTTGAACAACAGTACGTTGAAACAATTGGCACTTGACGGTCACGGTTCTTATTACCAAGCAACATTACAAGGTGTTGAAACTTCTGCTTTACTTGCAGAATTATCAGCTTTGCAAAAAGATACTTTGGAGACAGAAAAAAAGATGAAATTTAATCCATTATATCAATATTTTTTAGGAGCGGGTTTACTTTTATTTTTAATTTCATGGTTTTTGCCTGAAAGGAGGTTCTCTGTTTGAAAAAAATATTATATGTATCAGGAATAAGTGCAGTTTTATTTTTAATTTTGTTTATAACCGGATGGGCAGATTCAGATAGTGTACTACAAAAATCGCTTACGCAGGGAAACAATTTTTATATAGAATCTAATTATGAAGAAGCATTAAAATTATATGAAGAAGGGCTTGCTAGATACCCGGAAAATAAAACATTGAATTTTAATGCGGCACAATCGGCATATTTACTTGAAGAATATGAAAAATCTGCCGATTATTATGAAAAATCTGAAGAAAGTATCGACAAATTTTTAAACTTAGGGAATATATTTTTCAAAAATGGTGATGCGGAAGATGATTTAAACGAAAAAATACAATATTATTCTCAAGCGTTACAAACTTATAGAGAAGGTATCATTAAATATCCGCAAAATGTACCGCTTAAATATAATTATGAAATTGTAAAAGCTTTGGTTGATGAGCTAGCAAATGAAACAGAACAAGAAGAAAACGACCAAAGCGAGGGTGAAAACGATACAGGAGAAAGCCAAGAAGGTCAAGAACAAGAACAAGAATCCGAAGAATCAGAAGAATCAAAAAACAATCAGGGAGAACAAGAACAGGAATCCGAAGAAACAGGAAACAATCAGGGAGAACAAAAACAGGAATCCGAAGAATCAGAAAGTAATCAAGGAGAACAGAATGAAAAGGACGAAAGCCAAGAAGGAGAAAATGAACAATATTCTCAAGAAGATGGTGAATATGATACAGATATAGAAGCAGTTGAACGAATATTGGAAATGCTGGAAAGCCAGGAAGAAGAAAGTCTTAAAAATAATCAAAGCGTGAAATCGGGAAAAGAGGAGAAGAATGGTTGGTAAAATACGAAAACTAACAACATTTGGATTAGCGTTGTGCATGACAATTCAACTTTGTTTTTCTGCATCAGCAGAACCGCAGTTTCGGTTGGATATGGATAATCTTAACCTTCAAAAAGGTGTTAGTTGTAATATTGTTATTACCCTTGAAAATGCCAAAGGAGCAGATATTGTTGATATTGAAGGACTTGAAAATTTCGAAATACTATCTCAAAGTCAAGGTTCATCTACCAGTATTATCGGTGGGACAACTACCTACGAAGAATATCTGTACTATACAGTAATGCCGAAAATTTTGGGACAATTTACATTGAAAGCCAATATTCAATACGACGGTCAATCTTATGAATCTAATATGCTGGAAGTAACCGTTAACGAAACCTCGTCCGAAAATGATGTAGCCGCACAGGATATATTTGTAAACACAGTTATATCACATACAGAAGCATATTTGGGTGAAAAGGTAGTAATTACTTATGAATTGTATTCCCGTTATGATATTGAGGGTTTTGGATTTACGGATTATACCGCTATTGATGGAATGATTGCAAAAGATATGCCGGAAGAACAATTAATAGCGGAATATGTATATATTGACGGTGTCAGATATGCTAAGTATGAAGTTAAGCAGTTAATACTTGACCCTATTAAATCTGGTACACATATAGTACCTTCATTTAATTTACAAGTTAATGTCGTTACTGACAGCGGTTTAGGAGGTATTTTCGGTGGCGGTTTATTTAACCGTTCACAATCTATGTATTTACAAACAGAGGAAAAGCAATTATTGGTAAAACCGTTACCTGTTGAAGGTAAACCCAAAGATTTTTCAGGTATTGTAGGCGAATTAAGTTTAAGCGGAAACTATAGTCAAGAAGAAATAAACTACGGCGATTCAATATCCCTCCGTATTACAGCATCCGGAAATTGCAATCTTGACGGATTTAAGAATATTTTTACAAAAGATGTACCGGGATTTAACGTTTATGAAACTCACAAAAATACTACAGAATCTGTAGAAAGTAACCAATATTATACCCAGAAAGAATTTGAAGCAATATTAGTTCCCGAACAAACAGGCGTCTTGGATATTGCGTCTGTGTCCGTTTCATATTTTAACCCTGTTACCGAAAAATATGAAGAAGCAGAAATAACCGGAACTTCTATTGAGGTTTTAGGAGATATTCCTCGCATCGTTGAAAATCAAAATTCTGTTATTGAAACAGTGATGATTAATCAAGTGAATTACGGTAATTTAAATTCAACCGACGATTATTTTACTATACCTGTAAATAAGCAAGATGTTTATAAAATAATAATCGTACTTTTTGCTTTAATTGTTCTTGTGTTTTTTTTAATATGGTTGATTTTTAAGCGAAAAAAACAAGACAATGTAATGAAAGTTACTTATAAAAAGCTAATGAAAGCTCAAGATATAAACGAGGTGTACAATTTGTTTAACTTAATGATTAATCATTGTTACAAGATTAGTTTGAAAGCTTGTTCTAAAGATTTTGTCCGAAACGGTCTTCCAAACGTTGATTTGGCTGACCGAGTAACCGGTGTTATGGATTATATGGAATTTTCCAAAGAAAAAAAGTGTGTTGATTTGAAAAATAAAATTAATGATGTTTACCGTATGATTTTACGGTTTCAAAAATCGAGCAAAAGTCATTAATTTAATAATACCATTTTCAAATAATGCAATAAAATCTATACAAAAACGCAATCCCTGCATAACTACTTAACTAATCGTTATTAAGTATTTATGCAGGGATTGCGTTGCTTGAGAGTTGTGAAAATAATACCGTTTTTCGGTTTTTTCTGAGTAATCAAGTATATTGTAAAGTATATATATTTAATTCTTATTAATCATTTCCAAACAGTACTGTGGATAGATAACGCTCTCCGGTATCGGGTAAAAGTACTACAATGGTTTTACCGCTATTTTCCGGTCGTTTTGCAAGCTCTGTTGCTACATATACAGCTGCTCCCGACGATATACCTACAAGCAATCCTTCTGTAGCGGCAAGCTGCCGTGCTGTTGCAAAAGCTTGTTCATTTTCTACACCTATAATTTCATCAACTATGCTTGCGTTATAAATTTCGGGAATAAAGCCTGCACCTATGCCTTGAATTTTGTGAGGACCGGGTTTTCCGCCTGATAGCACAGAGGAATCTGCGGGTTCAACAGCAACGATTTTAACGTTAGGATTTTTTCTTTTAACGCCTCGCCAACACCTGTTATTGTTCCTCCTGTACCAACTCCGCCAACATAAATATCAACCTTACCATCAGTATCATTCCATATTTCTAAAGCAGTTGTTTTTTTATGAATTTCCGGATTTGCAGGATTGGTAAACTGACCTGGTATAAATGAATTTGGTGTTAACTTTGCGAGTTCTTCGGCTTTATTAATAGCACCCTTCATACCCTCTGCTCCGGGTGTTAGTACAAGCTCGGCACCTAAAGCTGTTAGAAGCTTACGCCGCTCAATGCTCATAGTTTCCGGCATGGTTAATACTAACCTGTATCCTTTTGCTGCCGAAACAAATGCAAGAGCAATACCCGTGTTACCGCTTGTTGGTTCAATGATTATAGTATCGCTTTTTATAAGCCCTTTCGCTTCTGCATCTGCAATCATTGCGTAACCAATACGGTCCTTCACACTTCCAAGCGGATTAAAATATTCCAGTTTAGCAATTAGTTTTGCCGACAATCCGTTTTTACTGTTGTAATTTGAAAGCTCAAGAAGTGGTGTGTTCCCAATTAAATCTGTTAAGTTCTTTGAAATTTTTGCCATAATTATATCCATTCCTTTCTATTGAGGTTTTTTATCCTCGGAGCAAAGACGGTTTGGTACCTTACTTGAACCATTTCGTATGATTCGAAAACGGTCAAAATAAGTTCGCTTTTTAATTTACAAACCGACTGGTTTGAAAGAAATATTAGATTTCTTTCAAACTTCCCCATTCAAAACATATAATATATATATGTAATGTATGTTAATAATAATACACTATATTTTTCTACTTGTCAAGAGTTTTCAAACAAAAAATTTACTATTATATAATTATATTAAATATATTATTGCAACACCTATTTATTATAAAAATTTATGATAATTATGCATTTGAAAAGATGTTATTTCATAATGGTTACACAATAATTTTTAATTAAACCAGCCACATTAACTTCTGCAATTAATTTATGAACAAGTCAGAATGCTAAAGCCGCCTACCGTTATGATATAACCTTTGTTCTTTTTATTATAACATATTTGTAAAATTATATCAAAAAAGAACAAGCAAACAATTACGGTAAAGAATTAGTTCCTACTTGACTTATTGCCCAAAATAGTGCATAATAGTATAAAGAAATATAGTGAGAGGTATGTAGTAATGGATTTTAAGCAACTTGACATATATACAGAAAGCGAAGGAATACAACTTCTTACAGTACGGCTGGAAGAACTGGGGATAACCGGTTTTGTAATTCACGATAAAGCCGATTTTAATGAATTTTTAAACAACAAGGACGCTAATTGGGATTATATAGACGACAGCTTAATGAATTTAAAAGATTCACCGGTATATATAACCGCATACGTTCAGGACGACGAACAGGGCAGAGAAATAGTTAATGCCGTTTGCGGTGTCTTAGATGAGCTAAGAAACGGAGAGCAATCATCTGTTTTCGGAGAATTGCGGCTTGAAATAGATTCTGTCAGCGAAGAGGACTGGGAAAACAACTGGAAACAGTATTATAAACCCTTTAGAATAGGAAATCATTTTATAATCAAACCAACGTGGGAAAAGATAGAAAATACCGTAGAAAAAAATATGCTTATTCTTGAAATAGACCCCGCTTCTTCTTTCGGCACAGGTCAGCATGCAACAACGCGACTTTGCATTGAATCGCTTGAAAAAATAATTTTTGCGAAACATTGTATTGATATGTGTAAGAATAATGTTGAAAATGAAAAATTATACATGCTCGATATCGGATGCGGAAGCGGCATATTATCAATTGCAAGTTTATTGTTGGGCGTAAATTCTGTAACAATGACCGATATATTTGAAAACGCATTGCGGACGGCTTCAAGCAATATTGAACAAAACGGATTCTCTAAAACTCGTTACAACGTATTTTGCGGAAATATAACCGAAGACGCTTCTCTTAGGGAAAAAATTAAGTCTTTATACGGTGGTTTTGATATAATTACCGCAAATATAGTTGCCGATGTAATTATTCCGATGAGTATGTATTTTAATGAATTAATTAAAGATAACGGTTTGATTGTGCTTTCGGGGATTATAACAGAACGGCTTGATGAAGTAAAGCAAGCAGTGCAGGAAAACGGCTTGGAAATAATGCAAGTGAATGAACAAGAAGGCTGGAATGCGGTAGTTTGCCGTAGAAGAGAACGACCCCCGTGTCGTTTCGTTTATCCGTAATACTAAATAAATTTACGGTATGTTGTTTTTACCACGTTGGTAAAGTTAGTTTTGCCACGTTGGCATAGTTAGCTACGAGCGAAGTTTATTTTTAATAATCGGCAGAGCCGACTCCAAAACTTTCCACTTTCCACTTTCAATTTTCCACTTTAAATACAAGAAACGGAGGAATTTCTATGTTGGATAAAGAAACAGTTAGAGAAATAGTAAAAAGCTATTCCAATGAAGTTAGAAAATTTATAAACCCCGTTTCTGTTATACTTTTCGGTTCTTATGTCAACGGTAATCCTAATGATGATAGCGACATCGATGTTGCTGTAGTAGTACGTAATTATGATGATGACTGGTTTGATATGCGTATTAAGTTGCACAGTTTAAAATGGCAAGATAAATTTATTGATATTGAACCGCACCTTTTAGATATAGACGAAGACCCTTGCGGATTTGTAGAACACGTTATAAAAACAGGTGAAGTTATTTATAATTCTGTTTAAACACTAATTGTAAAATTTGGTGTTAGTTGCATTTGTATTGATTACGATGCAGGGACACAGTTCCCTATTCACAAAAAATAAACCTCCCGCATAAAATACAGCAGTACATTAATTATTTATGTAAGGAGGCTTAATTAAAATGACGCAGGCTGTATACTTTTTTTTATTACTTTTTTGCGGGCTTTACGGAGCATTGAAGCTTGTATGTTTATTTTACAGCGGAATGTTAAATATATTAAGAAGAGAAAAAAACCGTTCGCAGTGTGCTAAATCAAAAACTAAAACACAAGGTACAAGCAGTTGTTTGATTTCTGTAAAAACGAAGTAAGCAGATTTATTAAAACAAACCGCTTTAGAAGTGTTTACGACTCGTAGTTGGGAGAAAGGATAAATTATTACAGCAAATGAACGAAGCCTTTACTGAAACTCAAATAAACTTATGCGGAAATGTTGAAAATGTAATTTACAAGAACGCTTCCAACGGGTACATAGTGCTTGAAATCGACAGCGGCGGCGAGCTTGTTTGCGTGGTGGGGAATCTGGGAGATATAGGAGCAGGGGAGAAGCTTTCGCTTTTCGGAAACTATATCGAATCCCCTAAATACGGAAAGCAGTTCAAAGCCGCCGCCTGTGAAAGAATGCCGCCCGAAACGGTTTCCGAAATGCGTCTTTACTTAGGTTCGGGAATCATTCGGGGGCTTGGTCCGTCTTTGGCAAAAAAAGTAACAGAAGTTTTCGGAGAAGACAGTCTGGAAATAATCGAAAATTGTCCTCAAAGGCTTACCGAGGTAGACGGAATAACCGCCGACCGCGCCATTTATATCGGAAATGAGTACAAAAGAATCTGCGGTGTTAAGACTATTGTTTCATTTTTGGGAGAATTTGGATTAAGCCCTCAAACAGCAGTCAGCGTTTGGCAAAAATACGATAATTCCAGTATCGGCGTAATAAAGGACAACCCTTATTTATTATGTAAAAACGGAATAGATGTTAACTTTGAGACAGCCGACAAAATTGCTAGGAATTTCAATGTTGACAGTTGCAGTTTGGACAGGGTAAATGCGGCAATAACCCACGTTCTTAGGGAAAACGCCAATTCAGGACATACCTGTCTTCCGCAGGAGCTTTTACAACAGCAGGTGTGCGATTTTTATGAGGTAAGCCTTGACGCTTTCGATATTGCTCTGGAAAATGGCATTGAAGCCGCTGAATACGGAATACTAACTGCGGGAAAAAAGACAAGGATTTATTTAACTGCTTATTTTCAAGCAGAACTTTATATTGCGGACAAGCTTTCGCAAATGTTGAAACTAAATATTTCATCTCAAAAAGATTTTTCCGACGAAATAGCCGGTATAGAATGGGCGGAAGGAATATCGTATGAAACATTGCAAAAAGCGGCAATAAACGGCTGTTTAGGAAATAACCTTTTTATACTTACGGGAGGACCCGGAACAGGAAAAACCACTACTTTAAATGCGGTAATTCAACTTGTCAAAAAAAAAAAAAAAAGTTTAGGACTGGCAGCACCAACAGGACGTGCGGCAAAACGAATGTCGGATTTAACAGGGGAGAACGCAAAAACCATTCACCGGTTGCTCGAAGTTGATATGACTTCCGACAATTTGCTTACATTCAAAAGAAACGAGCTTAACCAGTTAAAACAGGACGTTGTTATAATAGACGAAATGTCAATGGTGGACGTTCTTTTGTTTGAAGCTTTGCTCCGTGCTGTGCGTCCCGACAGCAAGTTGATAATGGTCGGCGATTCTAATCAGCTTCCGTCCGTAGGAGCAGGGAACGTCCTCCGTGACTTAATTGCTACAGACTTAATCCCGACCGTTGAGTTAAAGGAAATATTCAGACAAGCGGCGGAAAGTCTTATCGTAACTAACGCACATAAAATAATAAGCGGCGAAGTTCCAGAACTTGATATACGGAACAAGGATTTTTTCTTTATGGAATGCCGCAGTGATGAAGAAATAGCGCGATTGGTAATAGAATTAAACAAAACAAGACTGCCTAAAACTTACAACTATTCTCCTTTTGATGATATACAAATTTTAAGCCCGACAAAAATGGGTTTAGCGGGAACAAAGGAGCTTAATAAATCCTTGCAACTAGCTTTGAACCCGCCGTCAAAAAGCCGTAAAGAAATGCGTTTTTATGATGTTGTTTTTAGAGAAGGCGACAAGGTAATGCAAATTACGAATGATTATGACGTTGAGTGGAAAAAAGGCGGAGAAAAAGGAACAGGTATCTTTAACGGCGATATTGGATTGATTGCGGAGATAGACCCCCATTCAGGCACTATGTTTATTAATTTTGAGGGTAGAGTAGCACGCTATACTTCGTCAATGCTGAACAAAATCGAACACGCATATGCGATAACGATACACAAAAGCCAAGGAAGCGAATACAGCGCGGTAATTATGCCGCTTACAGACAGGTCACAACAGCTTTTATTCCGCAATTTGCTGTACACAGGAGTAACGAGAGCAAAATCTATACTCGTTATTGCCGGACAAAGAAGCGTTATTCACAAAATGATACAGAACGAGAGAAAAACCAACCGTTTTTCAAATATAAAACCTCTTTTAATTGCGAAATGCAAAAAAGAATCAGATAAATGATAAACAAAATAAATAAAGAAAAGCAGAGCAAAATATATATAATGAAAAAACTGCTTGTAGATTTTGTTTATCCGAACCGTTGTCCGTTTTGCGACAAAGTAATTAATTATAACGAATACTTTCATAACGATTGCCTTGAACAGCTTGATATTTTTGATAACGAATTATGTCAAGATAATGATTTAATTACTGTATGCTTTTATAATGAAAAAAGCAGGCAGTTTATACATAAAGCAAAAGAAGACGGAAACGGTTACGCCGTCAGTGCCGCTGCGAAATTGCTTTACGAGCGGTTATCTGAACATGGAACATTTGAAAGAATAGACATAATAACGTCAATACCCGCAAAAAAATTGTCTCTGCGTAAACGCGGTTATTGTTTTCCGAAGCTTATGGCTAGGGAAATAAGCGAGCTTGCCGGCTTGCCTTATAACGGAAAATTACTTACAAGCCTTAATAATACAGAACAGAAAGAACTATCCGCAAAAGAACGCATAGAAAATATGCGAAAAGCGTTCGAGTTGGGCAAAAAAAGCGAATGTATTACAGGTTGTAGGATTTTGCTAATAGACGATGTACGCACAACAGGAGCAACACTTGATTCCGCGAAGAATGTATTGGAAAAAGCCGGTGCTTTGGAAGTAGTAAAAGCTGCATTTGCTTTTACAGAAATAATAAATGGTAAAATTTGATTTATAAACATAATATAAACAGAATACAATAATTATGTGTAGAAAATTTATATTTTATGAAAATAAATATAATTGGGAGTATTATAATGGATACAAATTTGGATTGTTGGAATAGAGCAGCTTTTAAGTATACTAATTTTGACAATGTTTCGCCTAATTCCCGTTTTTGTAAGGAATTTATATCTAGTAACTTAAAAGATATTACAAACTTAAAAATCCTTGATGCTGGATGCGGAGCAGGAGAATACGTTCACCTTTTGACGCAGAAAGGCGCTAATGTGACCGGAATAGATGGCTCTATGAAAATGATAGAACAAGCTAAATTAAAATACCCTTCTTATAAATTTAACATTGTAAATTTACACGACAAGTTTCCTTTTCAAGCCGGTGAATTTGATGTAGTTTTTTGCAACCTTGTTTTAATGGATTTAGAACCTATTGAAAATACTATTAGAGAATTTCATAGGATTATCAAACCTGGTGGAAGGTTCTTTTTTCCATTATCCATCCGGCATATTATTTGGGTACATCAGACAGAGATGCAAACGGACAGCAGCTAGCTCGCAAAATAAAAGGATATACTAAACATATCGCTGAGGTTCAAGATTTTTGGGGAGTAACAACGCATTATCACAGACCAATTTCTTTTTATATGAATACAATATCCACCGCAGGCTTTATATTAAAACGCATGTATGAACCTGAATTTAACGATGAAAATAATATACAAGAATTACCGTTATATCTATTCTGCGAGTTTAGCAAGTATGATAAATAGAAAATTCTATTCTTAAAAATAAAAAAGTCCGCACTACATCTTATACTGAATGGCGTGAGAATCTTTGGGAAGATATAACCACAGAGAAGCTTTTTGCTAAAGCTGCAGAATTTGAATTACAACATCCTGAGCTTATCCCAAAAAACGCAAAAGTTCTACAATAAACATTTTATATAATCAATCAAATATTTATAAAATATAATAAGAATTTATCGTTGCAATGCTCTTTTAAAATTGCAATAAAATAATAAAAAATGCGAAGAATTTAATAAATGAACGATAATAAAAATTACGAACCGATAAAAATACCTGAACAATCTAAATTAGTTAAAACAATAAAAAAAGCAGGTAAAAAAGCTAAAGAAATTGAAGAAGCCGAAACAAAAGAATTTTTTTCAGAAAAACAAGGCTTTATTGATATAGATGTTGAAGGTTTTACGAACGATTATTCGGTTGAAACAATTTCAAAATCCCAAGCTATACAACCCATAGAAACCATACAAGACGAAAAGCATAAGGCTTTTGTTTTGTTGCGGCAGACGGCTAGGGATAACTTTTCAATGCGTATTGACGACTCAAGGATTTTTTACAAGCAAGCCGTTTTAATGCAAGACTTTGAGGACGATTATACCGAACAAGTGCCTTATTCGGTATATTATGCCAATTATCAATTTATGAATTACGAGCAGTTCAGGACATATTTTACATGGCGTACCAAAATAAGAAATCGGGAAATAACCGATATTTCAATAGCTTACGCGTTCGTTTATATTTATGAATTGATAAATAACATAGGCGTCACAGACCCGCAGGACGGGCTTGAAAAACTGCTGGGTTTTTGGAAGGCTTTCAGGGTTTATAATCCGTCAATTGACAAATATGTACTGGAATGGATAAAGGATTATCATGTATATTACAGCCATGTATTAAGTAAATCCTTCAAGGATTTTGCTTATGAAAATAATATCCAAAACTTTTATCCAAACATATTTGGGTATGAATCCTATGAGAATGATAATCTTGAATTGTTTTATAATATTTCTAAATATGACGTAAGGAATTCAGTTTTTTGGAATGAAGAAAACAAGGAATTGTTCAAAGACAGCTTCGTTTTTGTGATATATAAGCTAAGAGAAGAACTCTCGATAATCGGTATAAACTTTGATGAATTTATTTTTCAATCGGTTAATTCCGAAAAAATATGGACTCCTTTCAGTAACGCAATGTTTTATCAGCATACAAGCCAACCCGATAAACAGGTAACTCTTTCGAAAAAAGAAATCTATATATGCAGACGGAATTTATGGTCATGCAGGTCGGTTGTAATTATCGATAACGGAAGCCAGTTTATCGGTTATATTATGAAAAAAACAGAGTGCGAGTTAAGAAAAATTGTAAAATTTAGGTATAAGCTTTCCGCTAATCCGAAAATGATTAGCGAAGATATAGCAAAGCTGCTTGAACAAAAAAACGTTTCGCTTGACAAACTAATCGGTAACGCGGTTTTAGAATTTCATTCAAACAAAAATAAAAAAGTCGTTTCCGTAGATAAATCCATTCTCGAAAAAGTAAGGCAACAAGCACTCATTATTCAGGAAAAACTGATAGTTGAAGAGAATAATAATGAGAATACTTTAACAATTGAACCTATTCAACCAGCCACGAAGAAAATCGAGATAAAAATCGAAACACAAATCGAAAAACAATACGTAAACGAATCTATATCGGAAGAACATGAAGAACCGGTTTCGCGAATAGTTTCTGATGAATGGACGGAGTT
>JALQSN010000441.1:0-41837 GCA_023690525.1 Holotrichia oblita | reverse complement strand
ACGGTATAGCCGTTTTTTGTTAAAATGTCTTTTAACATAATACGCATTATAGCGGCGTCGTCTACCAGAAGGATGCTTTTTTCAGCCATTTGAATTCACTCCTTGATTTATATTCTATTTTCAACACTTATAATATCTGTAATTCTTATACAGAAGTTTTCTTCAATAACGACTACTTCGCCTTTTGCGATAAACTTCCCGTTTACTAAAACGTCAATGGGTTCTCCGGCCAGCTTGTCAAGCTCAATAATTGTTCCCGGTGAAAATTCGAGAATTTCTTTAATCGACTTCACAGTTCTGCCTAATTCCACAGAAATTTCTAATGGCACATCCATTATAATGCCGATATTCTCTTTTTGCTGAATGACATTGCCGATATCAAAGCTTTGAAATTGGGCTGGCTTAACGTTGACATATTTATCTTGTGCAGGTGGCGGAATAAAAGATTGTTGTGGCATTGGACTCCCTCCATATGGCGGATAGGCCGGCTGAACCGACGGATATCCTTGTTGATCTGATTGTTGAATGTTCTGCGCCGGTTGTTCCGTCTTTTGAGGCACAGGCTCTGTCGGTTGAGATACTGTAGGCGGCAATGTCGATTCAGGGATTGAAAACCCATCCTCCATAATACCAACCATCTTCAAGGCAAAATCAACAGGCACAATTTGCATTATTTCACTGTCAATCAGGATCCGATTTCCATTCTAAACGAAATGCATACCACCGGATCCTCGTTAATACCAATATTATTTAAAAAATCATCATCATTAAAATCCAGCAGAAAAGCTTTTGGCGTATCTATATCAATTTTCATCTTTATAAGGGATGAAAGAGAAGTTGAAGAAGAACCAACCATCTGGTTCATAGCCTCGCCGATAGCCGAAAGATCTATTTCGTTAAGCTCGCCGCCGACGCCCTCTATTCCGTCGCCGCCCATCATAAGAGACGAGATGATTTTAACGTCACTCTGCTTGAGCACCAGTATGTTTGCGCCCTCGATTCCTTCCACATAATTAACTCTTATTCCAACACAGGGTCTCTGGTAGCCCTCCGAAATGGTTTTCCAGCGCGCAACCTTGACTTTTGGAGTTGTAATAAGAACTTTTTGTCCCAAAAGGGCAAACAGGGTAGTCGCCGAGGTTCCCATGCTGATGTTGCCGATTTCTCCAAGTACGTCCTTTTGTTCAGCCGTCAGCATATTATCGAGTTCCGAGGAATTGTTTGTACTATTATCCTCAGAACTTTCTTCAGAATTATCGTCTTAACCGCCGTTGCCCAAAAGCGCGTCTATTTCAGCCTGAGAAAGCATATCTCCCATCAGCTTATTCCTCCTTCTCTGCCAAAGATGTAATTTGAATGGCATTTCTGCCCTTGCTAATACCCGGGTTTACCATTAAACTTCGGTACATTGCCAACGTAAACCTGCATATCGGAATTAATAAACGAATCCAGGGGTATTATATCGCCGGTTTGAAGTGAAATAAAATCTGAAACAGTTATTGTCGTTTTTCCAATGACAGCGGCTACAGGAACCCTTGTTTTTTCAAGCTGATCCTCTATCTCCTCCGTATGGTCCTTACCTTCATTTCTGACAACGGCTGTAAACCAATGCTTAGAATTCAACTTTTCCATAATCGGCTCTATAACCAGATGAGGTATACAGAAGTTAATAAGACCTTCTACGGCACCGACTTTTATACTGAGAGTAATAAGAGCCGTTATCTCGTTCGGCGAAACGATTTGCGCAAATTGAGAATTTGTCTCAATTTTTTCAAGCTTTGGTTTCACCTCCAAGATGCTTTCCCATGCTTCCGGTATAAAAGTTAGCATTTGAGTGACCACTCTATCTAACAATATTGTTTCTATCTCAGTAAAGTCACGGAGTTTTCTCATCGAATAGCCCGGTCCGCCCAGGATTCTATCTATTATAGCATATCCGACGTTTGCGGACAACTCAAGAATTATAGAGCCGACAAGAGGCGAAAAATCCAAAATAGACAAAATTACCGGGTTTACAAGAGCGTTGCTAAATTCGCTGTACGTAACCTGCTCGGCGGATACAACTTCAATATTCGCGGTCGTTCTCAAATACCCCGTTAAAAAAGAGGATACCTTTCTCGCGTAATTATCAAAAATCATCTCGAAAGAACGAAGCTGCTCTTTATTGAATTTTGAAGGGCTGGCAAAGTTATAAACCTGTGCTTCTTTTTTGGCTGGGGTTGCAACGATGTCGTCAGAGCCTCCGGAGGATATTGATCGCAACAATTCGTCTATTTCGCTTTGTGACATTACATCGCTCATAAAAAATCACCTGCCTTAATGCTTAATCTTTAAATTAGTCCATATACAAATCGCTTATATAAACTCTAACAATCAAGTTTGTATTAAATTCTTCCTGGAGCTTTGTAAGAATTGTTTCTTTCAATATTTCTTCACCATCAGGACGCCTCAGCTCAGTAAACGTAGTGTTTCTGACAACAGTCAGGCATAAATCCCGGACAATACCGCTCTTTTCGCTTAATGTTTTTTCAATTACGTTAAGCCTCTCCTGGTCGGTTTTATCAAGACCCATCGAAAGTGATATCTTTATTAAATGCTTAGTACCGTCATCTTCGTCTTTTAAATTTGTGCTGATAGCCTCTCCAAGCGAAATCTCTTTGATCTGGTCGGCGGTGAGCTTTGAAGGGTCGCGCGGCGATATCATTTCATTTTGAGGCTGCTCGAGCTGGCCCAGCTTATTAATGGCAATATACGCGAAAGTGCCGGTTGCCCCTAAAAGAATAACCAAAAGGGCAATAATAATTATAAACATTGCTTTACTTTTGTCCAAGAAATCATCTCTCCTTTATTATCGGAAATTATTTACCATTTCTTACTGAGGCTCCTGGCCGTTTTCCGGCAAGTTGCCAATTATTTTTATTTCAACTCTTCTGTTTTCAGCCTTTCCATTCGGCGTATCGTTAGAAGCGATCGGACGGTATTCGCCAAAACCGCTTGTCTCGATTTGGTACGGGTCTACTCCCTTTTGTTCAACAAAGTAGTCCCCAACAGCCGCCGCTCTGTAAGTCGCCAGATAGAAATTGTTTGGATACATAAAAGTATTGATTGGGCTGTTGTCGGTATGTCCCTCGATTTTAAGCTCATAATCAGGGTGTTTTAAATATTCATCGGCCATTTCGTCAAGAAATTTAATAGCCTCGGGCTTAATGACTGCGCTGCCGGCGTCAAACATCATGCCGTCTTTAAATCTTATTAGAATCTCGTTATCGTAAGGGTTAAATTTTACTTCGATTTTTTGGCCGCTGATTTCTTCCGCCATATAAGTCTTAAAATTCGACGTCATTTCGGCAAGTTCCCTGTTCAGAGCCTTTTCCTTTTCTTTCTCCGCGCTGTCTTCCGACTCTGACGCGGCGGCGACGTCGGGCATCATCATAATTCCTTTTCCAAGCATATCCATTATGCCCTGGCTTCCGGCCGATTCAAAAACCGTCATTGGCTCACCTGAAAGAGAGGCTTGAATTTCCTGATATTTTCCGGCGTCGATAGTGGAGCTGGCAAACATAAAAACGAAGAAACAAAGGACTAACGTTACAAGGTCACCGTAAGTAATCATATGTTCCGGGGCGCCTTTTCTAACTACAACAGATCTTTTCTTTCTCGCCATAATCTAACACCAATCCTTGTATTATCAGCATCCTTTCCTCTTAATGCGGGTGAAAGGAACGCTTTCAACTTTTCCTCGATAATTCTGGGATTTTCACCGGCTTGTATTGACAACATACCTTCCAACTGAACTTCTTTTATAAGCATTTCTTCATTACTGTAAACCTTCATTTTATTAGCTATCGGATTAGCTATAAGGTTTGCTAAAATCGTTCCATAGAATGTCGTTACAAGAGCTATGGACATATTTGGCCCTATACTGGCGGCATCCTGGAGATTACGAAGCATCATAATAAGTCCGATAAGAGTACCGATCATGCCCCACGCGGGCGCTTGACCCCCAATGAATTCCCATACACCCTGAGCGTCACCATGACGGTTCTCTATGTATGACATTTCGGTTTCCAGAATATTTCTGACAAGCTCCGGATCAGTCGCGTCAACAATAAGAGAAATTCCTTTTTTCAAGAACGGGTCTTCCATGGTATCGGTCGTCTCGTCAAGAGCCAGCACGCCTTCTCTTTTGGCCAGGTTGGAGAGCTCGATAATTTTTTTGACGGATCCCATAGCGTCAATCTTTGGCGGATACCAAATAATCTTTGACCCTTTCATTGCGGCCTTAAGTTTTGGCAGAGGATTGCCGATGAAGGTCGCCGCGGCTGTACCCCCGATTGTGATCATTACAGAGGCCGTGTCAATGAAGGATGTAAGGACTGCCCCGATATTAAAATGGACGGGTAACATCATGGAAACGAATATAAATACAATACCTGAAACTAAACCAATAATAGTCCCCAGGTCCAAATCTACATCTCCTCCAATCGGCTATGAAAACTTTTTTTGAACTCGATTGATTTTTTTATTATATCATCAACTGACTCCAGCACAATAATTTTCTTGCCGGTTGTCATTGTTATTGTCGTGTCAGGATTTGCTTCTATATATTCAATTAATTCAGAGTTAATTACAATTTCGGCGTTGTTCAGTTTTGTAATTTTAATCATATTATAACCCCTTAATCAGCCTTTGCAGGCAAAACCCGCATAGGTATATTCTGTAAACTTCTTGCATAACCTTGCTGACTAAAAATTATGAAACAATCTATTCGGAACTTTTAGTCTGAATTATTCAGTTATGCAAGAAGTCGGAATTTTAATTACCGTTTAAGATTGACAAGCTCTTGCAGCATATCGTCTGACGTTGATATAATTCTCGAGTTTGCCTGGAAGCCTCTTTGTGTTGTAATCATTTCAGTAAATTCCATACTGAGGTCTACGTTGGACATTTCGAGGCAGCCGCCCAAAATGCTGTCGGCCTCCTCGCCAATTCTGTTAAACGAGCCTGAATTCGCCGTTTCAACAAAAAGGTTATTACCTACTTTTTGAAGTCCGGCCGGGTTTTTAAACTTAGCAATCGCGATTTGCGCTAAAAGCTTTGTTTTTCCGTTTGAATATCTTCCCGTAATTTTACCGTCCGGGCCGATACTCACGCCTTCAAGCGTCCCCCGTTTTGCGCCGTCAAGCGGAGTAGCCGCGGCAGTGGTCTTTGAGTCATGTTGAGTAAGCTTTGAAAAATCGACGGTGATTCCAGTTTCATTAAACGCCGAATCCGGATTTAAAAGCTTTGCATTATTATCGTCAACCGTAAAACCGAAAGAAGTCATGAGTTCAGGCGGAAGAGCAGTCACAGGCGTTGTTATTCCCTGTGATGCAAGATAAGCATTATAAGACGCCAAATCCGTAATCAGATCTCCGTTCTTGTCAAACTTAATGTAAAGAGGGGGTGGGTCGACCGCGGTGCCCGTTGTATCCGTTGATAAAACCTGGTAGCCGTTTTTATCCGGGAGCGTGGCTGCAGTATAAGTTTCTAATTTCAAACTCATCTTACCGTCCGCCCCTGCGACAAATGTAGCTTTAACGGGTATGCCATTAGTTTCGTTATCGTTAGGATACATATAATTTCCTAAAGATACATTCCACTGTTTGGTTGCAGTGTCATATACATGCTTAACTTTCATAGTATAATTAGTGCCAAGAGAGTCATAGAAGGAAATAGAACTTTCCTTAGTATTGTTCAGCAACTCGGCAACATTTAAGTTTCCTTCATATGCAATTGCGGTAGTTTTTTCAGGATTGATATAAGAGCCCGTACCGCCTATATTAATTCCTTTTGCTTCAACTCTTGAAATAACCTGCTTACCGGCGTTAGCTCCGGTGCCAGGAACGGCTTCCCATCCCATGACCATCAGACCCTGATAATTAGTAAGGTTTCCAAATTCGTCAAGTCTAAACGCGCCGGCCCTTGTAAAATAAGTTCCGCTATCGTCGCCTACGATGAAAAATCCTTCGCCCTCTATCATAAGGTCATAAGCTCCGTCTGTTCTTTGCGCCGCGCCCGGCGTCATAAGCATATCAATGGACGCAACGTTAACACCAAGACCTATTTGCATCGGGTTAATACCGCCTCTTCCGGTTGCTTCATTTGCGCCGGCCGCCCCCTGAAGAGTTTGGCTAAAAACTTCACTAAACGTGACACGGCTTGACTTAAATCCCGTCGTGTTAACGTTTGCGATATTATTAGCAATAACGTCCATCTTTGTCTGATGGACACGAAGTCCTGAAACTCCGGAAAACATAGAACGCATCATAAATACGCGACCTCCTCATAGCTATTATTACCGCTTTCGCAATCGTCTCGTCTGTCAATCAGAGACAACAACGCCCCCTAAAAAGGTCCGGCTATACGATAACGGCTCCGTCAATATTAGTAAAAACATTGTTCGTTTGGTTCTTATCAAGGGCGGTTATAACTGTTTTATTCCGAATGTTGACGACCAGGGCAACATTGTCAATAACAATCAGCGAGTCCCTGATACCTTTATCACCCGCGGTTTTTATTCCGCTTTCGACGCGTTTCATCTGGTCGTCGGAAAGGTTTATATCCCTTGACGATAGCCTTAGCGCGGCATGTTTCGAAAATTGAAGCGGGCTTATGTCAAGACTCCTATTTAATACCTCTTGGAAGCTTTCGCCCGAGCTGAGATTTGTCTTTTGCTTTAATACCTGCTCGTTTGTGGATTTTCCTATCTCTGGAGGCAATATATTATTGTGGAATACCTGCATATAAATCACCTCAAACCTTAATCTTTATTCATCCGTTGTTTCTGCCTCTTTTGTCGTTTCCGTTTCTTTTGCCGTTTCTGTTGTTGTTGAAGTGGCTGTAGCCGCCTTTACTAATCGTCGAATAAAACTTCTTTATCTCCGATTATATAATAAGCCTTTCCGCCTCTTATTAAGACATAGTCAACTTTACCCTTAATATCCTTATAAGAAATTTCTTTCCCAACATGACGGAGTGCTTCCGTTAAAGCGTCAATCTTTTCAATATTGGCTTCTTTGCCGTCAATGATGGCATAAGCTTTTCCGCCGATAATTTTAACGTCTTCAATTTCGCCTTCGACAATTTTCGTTACGCCGTCGACTAAGACAGAAGCTTTTGCGAATTTACCTATAAGCATCTTGTCTTCAGCTTACCATAATCATTTCGTTCGGGAATACTTCCTTATTTCCGATAACAAATACCGGAACACCGCTAACCACTTTGACATATTCGATCTTGCCCTCGACAAATCCTGTTACATTACCCTTTTCGTCTAAAGTGAGAGCCTGAATACATTTACCGATCATGTTCATATTTTCGTAAGCGTAAATATTTGAGTTAATGGCGTTGAATAAGCCTAATTGTTTCTCATCTTCAAATACGTTTGTTACGGAATCGAGAGGAACGTCAATTTTGCCAACGACTAAAGTAGCGACGCCTTTATTAACCGTGACCGAGTCAACCCTTCCGGCCACCTGGGTGTATTTTCCGGTGTCTTCATTTAACACGTTTGCAAGTATCGTTTTCCCGATCAATGCAAAGCTTTGCGATGAAGCGTAAGACTTGTTTAAATTCTGCATTTGCTCAAGGGACGTAAACTGCGCCATCTGTCCTAAAAATTCTTTGTCGTCAACGGGATTCAGAGGGTCTTGATATTTCATTTGAGTGATAAGCAAGGTCAGAAAAGCGTCTTTATCCAGTTCGGAAGAAACTTTTCTCTTCTGGCTCTCAAGTTTGGCAGTCTCTGTTCCCAGCTCATAATTGCCCCATAATAAGTCGTCGATAGCCATAATACCCTCCTTATATTCTTAAATCAACCTGTGTCTCAGTCAGCTTAGCTTCCGGCAAAACCGTTTCTTCTTCTGAAAGATCCATCCTGTTTAATATAGAAGAAATCCTCGAAGAAGACCTTTCGCGTTCCATATTAAAGCGTCCCTGCGGTGTATCCGTGTTATCGGAAGAAACTGAAACACTTAGCGCCGACACCTCAATACCCTGTTTTGTTAAAGTATCTCTCAAATTATTAAAATTAGACTCAATAATTTCTTTAACCCTTTGGCTTTCGGCGACGAATTGAGCGGTAACTATGCCGTTTTGCGTCGTAACCTTAAGAGTAACCTCGCCTAAAGCTTCCGGCTTGAGCGTCATTTTCATTTCTGTCGTGTCGGCTCGTGCGCTTAAGCTGATTTTTTCAGCTATTTGAGTTATTACCTCCATAGGATTCGCGTTTGCGATGACGGCCTGCGCCCTAGCCTGCTGAACATGGAAAACCGTTTCTGTCTTAACGTCGGCCATTATGCTGGCAGGCATTATATCAAGCTCAATTTCGGGATTTTCTCCGTTTTGCGGCCTTTGAAAATCCGGCTTGCTGTTAGCGGTAACGGTCGTTTCGGCTTTCTCAACAGTTTTTGCAACGGCTTCACCGGCATGAATATCAACTGCCTCATCGTCTTCTGGCTGGATAAGTTCCTCTTGAGCCTGCGGCATAACAACGGTTTGTTGAACTTTTACGGCGGTCTCCGGCTTTAATACTATTTCCGGCTGAGTCTCAACCGGTAAATAAGCCTTTGATGTTTCGGGAAGCTTTTCGACGATTTCCTTAATAGCCGATATAAGTTCCGGCACTTCCGGCTTTGTTAAAAGCTCGGCGGGAGTTTTGACTTCCTTAAGAGTCATAACAAAATCGAGAAGTTTTTCAGGCTCTTTGAGTTGTACGGGAGTAATGTTTAAAGAAGCCAGCATTTGAAGAATATCTTCTGCCGGTATACCTGTCAGTACGGATATTTCTTCAATAATTTTGTCCTCAGGCTCTTTTGTCTCCGCAAAATTTCCATCAGGCTTGTCCTTCGTCTGAGATATTTCGTTAACCTGATTTTCAACATCCTCAGGATTATTGATTTCTGCCGGTTTTTCCGTTCCTTCGGCGACGGTTTTTTTAATCGGTTTTTGCTTCTCCGCGTTTGATCTTTGAACATTCGCCTTTTTGTCCTGCTCGGGTTTTTGCGTGTTTTCAACCCTTGCCCGTCTCTCAAAAACAGAGTCGAAATCCCTGCCGTTTTCCGGTTTCGCTGATTTTTGCTGAGAGTTCGTCTGCATAACAAGATTTTCAGCGTAAACTTCACTTATTTTCATTTTTTCACCTCCTTTCAAATTTATATAAAGCTATAAGCGGTTCAACTTACAAAGTATTAAAGTTGAACGGCTATAATTAAACGCTTAGTCCAAAGTCGGCGATAGCCGTTTTGTGACTAATGCAGCGCTTACCGGGGTTAGTTCGGCCATAATCGCGCCTCTGGAATCCGCGTCCATGTTATTAAGAATCCCAACGACTATGCTTAGATCGCTTCTGACCATTTCTTCGAGTATCGCGGCCGCGTCGCCAGAGTCCATAGACGTAAACGTCGCAATAAACTTCTTTACCTCGGAGGTGGCGGCATTAGCGGCGACGGCCTCCTTATAAAGTTCTTCCGCGTGGGTTGGGTCTATGTTCTCATAAAATTTCGCGTAGGCTTCCGGATCATTTTTGGCAATCATTTCGTCGAAAGCCGCTTTATCTTCTTTAAACTGGATCTGCTGCGTTTCAATATCGGTAAGTCTTGTTATCTCCTGAACATATAAGTTGCTTTTATCTTTAAGATCGTTTAATTCCTGATCCTTCTTTTCGGCTTCAAGTTTTAAATTTTCGATTTCCAGGGCCATCTGCTCTTTTGTAATCCCAGCAAACTCATCCTCTTCAGGCTCCGCCGCTGACGGAATAACATTGTTTATAATTGGAATGTTGCGCAAGACCGGATATATGAAATTATCCCGGACTTTAAAAAGATTTAACCCAACGGCTATCCCAAACCCCGCAACCACGACTAAAACAACAACTAAAGCAATAATCCAGCCTGTTTTCGTACGGCTCTTATGCTTGCCCTTGTTTTTGCTTTTACTTTTATTAACTTTTTTAACAGCCGCAACATCATTGTCCGTGTTGGCGCTGTAGTTAACGTCTTCTCTTTCAGCCTGATTTACAGCCATATAAAGTCCTCCGGAATCTTCATGTACTAGCCTCTAGCCTCTAGTTTCTAGTCTCTAGTTTCTATTGAAGCGGTAACTGACAATCTCATCAACCATTTTCTGTTCAAGCCGTTTTTCTTCTTCTTTATAAGCTTCCAAATCTTTTTCTTTTAATGTATCAAGCGTTTTTCGTTCTTTGACTGCTTCGATAAGTTCAAGCCGCTTTTCTTCAACGACTTTTTCGGCTTTTTCTATTTCCAGAATTTGAGCCTTTATCTTTTTTTTAAGCAAGTCAATATATAAATTATACTGTCTGAATTCCACAGGCTGAATTTTAAAGTCAATGTTCTTTTTAAAAGATGTTATGGTATTATCCTTCTCGCCTTCAAGGGCTATTTTTCTTCTGTCTTTCAGCTTCAAGCTGTTCGATTGCCTTCCCGTAAGCAAGTTCCTTTTGTTCTTCAAGTTTTTCTTTTAGTTTTAAAAAACTTTGGAGGCGGAACTTAAATTTAGCCATTATATCAGTCCTCCGTACCGTTGCGTCACTCCTGCAAAATTCCGTTCATAATGCTGTGTGTTTCTTCCATATCAAACTTTGATTCGGTAGATTGTGTCAGAAAGTCGTTAATGGCCTTATGCTTGCTGATGGCATAGTCTATTTCGGGACTGCTTCCGGCCGAGTACGCGCCGATATTTATCAAGTCCTCGGAATCGTTATAAACAGACATGAGGCGTTTTATCTCACCAGCGTTTTTTTTGTGCTCTTTTGTTACTATGTCGCTCATAACCCTGGAAACGCTGGCTAATACGTCAATCGCGGGATAGTGGTTTCTATTCGCGATTTTTCTGTTTAAAACGATATGCCCGTCTAAAATGCCTCTCGCTGTGTCGGTAACGAGCTCCGTCATATCATCGCCGTCAACTAATACGGTATATAACCCAGTTATTGAGCCGACGTCCGAATTCCCGGCGCGCTCAAGAAGCTTTGGCATCGTAGCGAATACCGACGGCGGATAACCTCTCGAAACAGGCGGTTCGCCAACAGCCAAACCAACCTCTCTTTGCGCCATAGCAAAACGCGTCAGCGAGTCCATAAGCAGCATAACAGCCTTACCTTTACTTCTGAAATATTCGGCGACAGCCGTTGCTGTCTCGGCGCATTTAACGCGGACAAGAGCCGGCTGGTCAGAAGTCGCGATAACCAGAACAGAGCGTTTGAGGCCTTCTTCGCCAAGATCCTTTTCAATAAACTCGCGAACCTCTCTGCCGCGTTCGCCCACAAGGCTTATGACATTTATGTCGGCCTTTGTGTTTCTCGCGATCATGCCCATCAGCGTGCTTTTTCCAACGCCGGAACCCGCGAAAATCCCGACTCTTTGACCCTTTCCTATTGTCAGAAGGCCGTCTATGGCTTTTACGCCCATAGTCAGAGGATCCGAAATTCTGGTTCTTTCAAGAGGGTTAGGCGGCGCATTTGAAAGCGGGAAGTCCTCGCCGGTTGAAATTGGAGGGCGGCCGTCCATAGGATCTCCTATGCCGTTTACTACCCTTCCCAGCAGCTCTTCCGATATTTTTATCGTAAGAGGCTTGCCGATGGCTTCAACAATGCTTCCTGGGCCGACTCCCGCCATATCGCCAAGCGGCATAAGAAGAATGTTGTTATTTTTGAAGCCTACTACCTCGGAAACGACCGGCTTACTGTATTTTGTGGCTTTTATATGACAGATATTGCCAACTCTGACGTCCGGCCCGACCGATTCTATCGTCAGTCCAACTACCTGGGAAACGCGCCCAAGCCGTTTCACAAAATTTTTATGAAGAGCTTCGTCGTATTTTTTTAAGTCTATTAATTCGGGCATCGCTTCACCTAATTTCAATTAAGAGAGTATTAAATATAAGCTATCCTTTAAGGCCGCAAATTGGCCGTCAAGACTTGTGTCGATTATTCCGAACTGGGTCTCTATAATACAGTCTGATTTGTTAAGCGACAAATCTTTTATTATATCGACACTTGCCGCGCCTTCGGCAAATGATGAAATTTCTTCTTTTTGCGCGGATACAAAATCATAATCTTCCCTGGAAACCCTTATGCTGATACTTCCGGTAATCGTAGCGTCGGCAAGTCCCTGCTTTATAAGATTTACCACTATGTCCGGCTTTATTACGGCAATATCTCCCGCAAGTTTTTTCACGGCTTTCAAGATCAAGTCGACCATTTCAGGCTCTAAATTTCTAATAGTCTCTTCTCTTTCGGCCATGGTTTTTTCATAAAGCTCTTGCGCCTCGGCTTTAAGCCTTTCAGCTTCCGCCGCGCCCTTTGAATAGCCTTCATTATAGCCTTTTTCTCTGGCCGCGTCTTCTATTGCCTTAGACGCCGCCATGCTTTCCTCTTTCGCTTTGGCTATAAGCTCGTCGGCGTGGGCTTTTGCTTTTGCAGTTATTTCGTTTGCCTCAACGCCGGCTTTGGTAATTATTTTGATGGCTTTTTCAGAGGCATTGCCGTCTTTTTGGTGTTGTTCCTGAACCAGCGTTACCTCGGGGTTATCCGTTTGAAAAGAGTTTCCCACTTTATAGGTCTCGTCGTCTTTCAGGACAATGCGTGAGGATTTAACGATTCTAGACAATTATTTCATCCCCTCCGCCGCGGGCGACAATAATTTCGCCCGTATCTTGAAGCCGCCTGATGATATTGACAATCTTTTGCTGAGCTTCTTCAACATCGGTTTTTCTGATAGGCCCAAGGAAGTCCATTTCTTCATGGATCATGGCTGCCATACGCTTTGAAACGTTGTTTAGTATGACGGTTCTAACTTCTTCGCCCGCGCCCTTTAGAGCAATAGCAAGCTCTCTGTTGTCGATATCTTGCATAAGGACAGTTCTGATAGAACGGTTGTCCAGAGTAAGAATGTCTTCGAATACGAACATTTTTCTCTTGATTTCTTCGGAAAGCTCGACGTCCTCTGATTCCAGAACTTCCATGATGTTCTTTTCCGTTGTTCTGTCTACCGCGTTTAATATTTCGACGATCGAGTCCACGCCGCCGACTGTTGTATAATCTTCCGTCATAAGGGCTGAGAGTTTCTTTTCGAGAGCTTTCTCAACTTCTTTTATAACATCAGGAGACGTTCTGTCCATGATTGCAATTCTCCTGGCAACATCCGCCTGTTTCTCCGGCGTTAGATTAACAAGAACCTCCGCCGCTTGCGACGGTCTTAAATAAGAAAGAATAAGCGCGATGACCTGGGGATGCTCGTTTTGGATAAAGTTCAAAATCTGTCCCGCGTCCGCTTTTCTTATAAAATCGAATGGACGCGCTTTCAGAGATACGGTAAGCTTGCTGATAACTTCAAAGGCTTTAGTTTCTCCGAGAGCTTTTTCAAGAATTTCTTTAGCGTATGCGAGGCCGCCTTCTGTGATATATTGCTGCGCCACGCAAATTTGATAAAATTCTTCTAAAACTTCTTGCTTTAAATCAGGCATTATTGCGCTTGTATTAGCTATTTCGAGAGTTAATGATTCTATTTCTTCTTCTTTCAGGTGTTTAAATATTTTGGCAGAGCGTTCCGGCCCGAGAGTGATAAGCAGAATTGAAGCTTTTTCTCTTCCGGTCAGTTCGGCAATTGTTTCAGCCATTTTATCACCCTCCTTTTATTCCCAGTCCTCATTGAGCCAGTTACGAAGCAACTGGGCAACGGCTTCCGGTTTTTCTTCAACAAACTTGTCGATTTGTTTCTTAATTTCAGAATCTTCCCCAAACTCGATTTCTCTAAGTTTTTCAACGCTGCTCATCTGCTGTTCTTCAAGCTGCGTGCTGACAAGCAGGTCTTCCACCGAAAGTTCGGGCTCGACGTCAATAATTTCCTGCGGCTTGCTGACTCTGAGAAGTGCCAGAGCCAAGAGTAAAATAAGTATCGCGAGTATTGAGAAAATAACGATTGAGCTTATATTAAACGGTTCGACAATCATGTCGGTAAACGAATAAACAATATAACCGTCAAGAACCAGATCCGGGATGTTTGTCCCTGTCCTAAGTCCTTGAACCAAATCCGGGTCAATCGTCATTTTGTCCATTTTTCCGGTGTTTGCTTCTTTAAACTCAACCCATGTCATGCCGTTAAGAAGGTCATTTTTCGTCATGTATTCCTCGTCGTAAACCTTCTCTCTATACATGATAACTGAAATTTTTGATTGTTCTGGTATAATTTTTCCGACGCTTCCGTCTATTGTTATATCGGTATAATCATAAACAAAATCTCTTATCGCGCTGTCTGTTTTAGCTGCGGAGTTTGCGTTTTCTCCCGTTTGATAAGTCGGTGAGGTGTTCGTATTAGTCGCCAGTCCCGGTTCGGCGTCAGGCGCGGTATTCGTATAACTGCTTTTATCGGTTTGTTCCTGATTTATATAGCCTTTTCCTTCTTCAGCGCCTTCAGGCGTATTGAACTTTCTTGACGTCTCCGTTTTATAATCCCAGTCAAAAGCTATATAGGGAATGACCTGTGTTTGGGAGGAAAACGGCGCAAGATAAGCTCTGACCTTTTGAACCAGCTTGTTTTCATACTGCTCTTTGGCTTCAAGCTGCGTAAGCGCGGTCATGTTTGTGGATTGGTTCATGCCGGAATAAATAACATTAAAGTTTTGATCCATAATCTCGATATTTTTCAAATCAAGCCTCTGGACGCTTCTTGAAATAATCCTTGCGATAGCCTCGCCGGAACCTTGATCAAAGGAGCTGTTTACTGTTAAGACCGCGTATGCGGACGCTTCTTTGTCCTCATCGCTGATTAAAAAATAACTTGTTGAATCGGGAATTACAAAGCTTACTTTTGCCCCCTCAACGCCTTTAAAGAGTTTAAGCGTATCAGCGACATATGTCTCTCTGGCGCGTCTTAGATTCTCTTTTTTAATTGTCTCGGTTGTGCTCATTGTGCTGTAATTAAGAGCGTCGGCATAAGTAAAACCTTGATCGGCGATCATGTTGTTCGCCTCAGTATGAACCAAAGAACTCTGGGCGTTTTTTTCCTCTACGTAAAGATCCCTGTTTCCCCGCACTTCGGAATAAATTCCCAAGTCGTTAGTAAGGCTGTTCTGAACCTCCGTGAGAGTCACATAGTCAAGGTTGCTGTATAAAAGTACCATCTTGGGACGGGTAGCCAAATATATAGTTACGCCAATAGCAATTAAAAGCATTACGCCAATGGCTATAATTCTAAATTTGTGCTTTTTTTCCAGTTGATTCCATCTTTCCAGAGCCTTCTGAAAAGCGGAGCGCAGTCTTTCCTGCATTTCATCACCTCAATTTCAAGATACAAAATACCAAATCTCTAACTAAATCTGCATTCTCATCAATTCCTGATATGCATTTAAAATTTTATTTGTTACCTGGATCGTGAAATTTAAAGAGGCGCTTGCCTTTTCAAGAGCAAGGTTAAGAGATACCATGTCGTCGGTTTTACCCGCGGCAAAGTCAAGCTGCATTTTTTCTGCTTGAAGTTGATATATATTTGTTTCGTTATACATATCAAGGTAGGCGTTAAAAATTGTTTCGAAAGAATTTTTTGAAGCAGATGTTTTTGAGGCAGGTTGATTTGTGTTTATTTTTGACGTTGGGTCTAATATTTGAATTCCCGGCAGGGATATGCTCTCAATAATCATGTTTCTTCCTCCGATTTATTTAATGTTTTATCTGCTTATTTCCATAGTTTTCGCAATCATGCTTTTCGTCAGGTTCATAGCTGTAATATTCGCTTCATAAGAGCGGGAGGCTGAAATCATATTAACCATTTCAGTAACAATATTAACATTCGGTTTTGTTATATAGCCCTGCTCGTCAGCCTCGGGATGGCCGGGTTCATAAACCTTTGGCCCTTCCGTTTCGTCTTCTACGATTCTGCTGACTCTTACCCCGTTTCCGGAAATACTCCTGCTCATTGCGTCTTTTAAATATTTTGCAAAAGGGGACTCTGTTCTTTCCTGAAAAAGCGCAATCTTACGCTTATAAGGCGTTCCGTTTTCAGTTTTTGCCGTATCCACGTTTGCGATATTTTGAGAAATAACATCCATTCTAAGCTGCTGTGCGCTCAGGCCGGTTGAGCTTACATTAAGAGAGTCAAAAAATCCCACGGTAATTCCTCCGTTTCACTTTATTTAATTGAATTAAGCACCAGGTTCAATCTTCTATAATTATTTATCACAGAGTTTGCTAAAAAATCATATCTGACAGAATTTTGATAAGCATACAGCATCTCCTGCTCTATATCGACATTATTGCCGTCAAGCCTATAGCTAAAATTTTCGTGTTCCGTTCTTATAGTCGGATTTAATTTAGAGAGGTCAATTTTTCCGGTTGTTTTCGCCTTGTTAAGAGCATCGGCTAAATAAGTTTCAAATTGAACCGTTTTTTTCTTAAAACCAGGAACGTCTGAGTTAGCGATATTGTTGTTTATAACGTCTCCCTTGACAACTGACGCCTGCAAGGCGGTTCCCAATATATCGTTTATAGAAAACATATTACTTAAAAGCAAATTAATCACCACCTGTAAAATTTATATCATCTTTCATAGTTTTGCTATTATATGCGATATTATGAAAAAAGAATAAGTATATTAAAGGAAAAAATTGTTTGTTAAGTCAGGCGGTTCTATTTTCCGATATCATATCTAAAGCGGGAATTTTCGAATTTTATATTTTTCGCCATAAAATAAGCTTTTTCCACGGCTTTTTCAAGAGTGTTCGCAAGTGCGCAGGCGCCTATAACTCTTCCGCCGTTTGTATAAAATTTCCCATCTTTAAAAACTGTTCCGGCGTGAAACAGGCAAGCGTCTTCAGAGCAGCTGTCAATTCCTGTAATTTCAAAGCCTTTTTCATATGCCAGTGGATAACCGCCGGAAACGACGACAACGCAAACGGAGGCTTTATCATTCCATTTTATCGTAATTTCATCAAGCGTTTCATTTACGCAGGCTAAAATAATTTCTGTCAAATCGGAATCAAGCCTCATAAGAACCGCCTGAGTCTCGGGATCGCCAAATCTGCAATTATATTCAATAACCTTAACGCCGTCTTTAGTAGAGATGAGCCCGAAATACAAAACGCCCTTAAAGGGCCGCCCTTCTCTTCCCATTCCGCTAAGCGTTTTCAAAAATATTTGCTCCATACATTCAGAAGCCATTTCCTCCGTATAAAATGAAGGCGGCGATATTGAACCCATTCCACCGGTATTAAGGCCAAGGTCATTGTCAAAGGCGCGTTTATAGTCTTTCGCGGCAACCATGGGTTTTATGGTTTTTCCATCACAAAAAGATAGAACGGAGAGTTCTACCCCATCTAAAAACTCTTCTATAACAATTTTATTTCCCGATTCTCCGAATTTGTTATCGACAAGCATCTCATTAAGAGCGGCGTTCGCTTCTTCAAGATTTTGGCAAATAATGACGCCCTTTCCTAAAGCAAGTCCGTCAGCCTTTATGACAAGAGGGAAAACGCTGTTCTTAACATACTCTAAAGCGTTTTCATATGTATTTGTATCGAAACATTCATATTTCGCCGTGGGGATATCGTATTTTTTCATGAATTCCTTGGCAAATGACTTGCTGCCCTCTATTTCGGCCGCAAGCTTAGATGGTCCGAATATTTTAAGACCGGCTTTCTCAAACTCATCAACTATTCCGGCGACTAAAGGCTCATCCATTCCAACGACAGTGAGATCGACAGAATTTTTTGCAAAACTAATAAGCCCGGAAAAATCCATCGCGGAAATAGGTACACATTCCGCGTCCAGGCCGATGCCTCCATTCCCGGGGGCGCAAAAAATCTTGTTAACTTTAGTGCTTTTCTTAAGAGACTTCACAATAGCGTGCTCTCTTCCGCCAGAACCGACTACAAGAATATTCATTGTTTTTCTCCTATTGGCTCATTAGTTTAATAAAACCTTCCGATCCGTCACCTCTAGTTTATTTTCTGAAAAAAGCTTGATGGCCTCCGGGTAAATAATCCATTCAGCCTCTTGCATAACGCGCAATTGAAGGCTTTCGGCTGTGTCTGTGCCTGAAACAGCGACAGCTTTTTGAATGATAATAGGGCCGTTGTCGTACTCCTCATCGACAAAGTGGACAGTAGCTCCCGTCAACTTGACGCCTCTCTTAAGCGCCTCCTCGTGCACTTTTAATCCGTAAAAACCTTTGCCGCAAAAAGCGGGTATAAGGGAAGGGTGGATATTCATAATTTTATATTTATATTTTCTTACAAAATTATCGGGAATAATGGCCAGATATCCGGCGGCAACAATCAGTCCTACATTAAATTGTTCAAAGTGGTCAATAAGCGCCGCACCAAATTCATGGGCCTGGGAAAAACTTTTTGGGTTTATGACATGGGCCGGAATATTATAGTTTCCTGCGCGTTCAAGAGCGTATGCTTTACTATTACTGCTCACAACGGAAACTATCTCAGCTTTCAAATATTTTTCTTCTATACTATTAATAATAGCTTGAAGCGTTGTTCCCGAACCTGAAACTAAAACGCCGAGTCTCAGCATATGTCAATGCCATCGCCTTTTTTAACCTTGCCTATAACATAAGCGGTTTCCCCGCTTTCCTTAAGTGAAGCAAGCGTTTTTTCAACATCGCTTTGCGCTACGCAAACTACCATTCCAATTCCCATGTTAAATGTATTATACATAACCTGCTCCGAAATGTTTCCAGTCTTTTGAATATATTTAAAAATCTCATGGGGATGAAAAGAGGTTTTGTCAATAACGCCTTTATAGCCTGCGGGGAACATTCTGGGGATGTTTTCATAAAAACCACCGCCGGTAATATTTACCACACCTTTTATATCGACAATATTTTTCAAAACTAAAATGGTTTTTACATAAATTTTTGTAGGAATGAGAAGAATTTCTGAAAGGCTACTTCCAATTTCATTTATATAGATATCTAAATTATTTATATTCGGGTTCAAAACCTTTCTGACAAGCGAAAAACCATTAGAATGAAGACCCGATGAAGCAATGCCGATCAGCGCGTCATTTTCCGTAATTGATTTTCCATCTATCATTTTATCTCTGTCAACAAGACCAACCGCGAAGCCGGCCAGATCATATTCATTTTCAGGATAGAAACCCGGCATTTCAGCCGTTTCGCCTCCTATGAGCGAACAATTCGACATTTCGCAGCCGGTACATACGCCTTTAACGATCTGGGCTATTTTTTCTGGAAAGTTTTTCCCGCAAGCTATATAATCAAGAAAAAACAGCGGTTCGGCGCCTGAACAAACGATGTCGTTTACGCACATAGCCACGCAGTCAATTCCGATAGTATCATGTTTATCGGCAGCAAACGCGACTTTAAGTTTTGTTCCGACTCCGTCCGTTCCGGAAACAAGTACCGGGTCTTTCATGTTTTTAGCCGCGGCAATAGAAAACATACCTCCAAAACCGCCTAAATCGGACAAGACTTCTTTCCGGGCAGTTTTCCCGACAAATTCCTTTATAAGGCTGACAGACCGATATCCCGCGTCAACGTCAACGCCCGCGGATTTGTAATCATTATCCAATTTATTTATCTCCTAACTCTATTTCTTATAATTTTATTAATTTAACATGATAGTAATAAATTGTCAATTAATGACAGTCGTTTTTATACAAAATCCAACAAATTTCGCGTAATCTTCATTTCAATCAAACCGCAAATTATTTCGAACAAAATAGCTATCAAAAGAGCTAAAAAATACCTTGAAATCCTGTTAACATCCGATTTGTTCTTTATCATTAACGGCATATATATTTTTTTTGAAGAATAGCTGAAAGAGGCTTTTGCCACGTAATAGTAACCAAAAAATGAAATGAGCATTTGAGGCAAATATAGCAAAATCACGTATTTTACAGAGCCCTTCCCAAACGAATTCAGCAATAATCCCGTTGTGTATCCATAACCAAAACCCCTGATTATTAGCGCAAAAAGGGACATAACATACCCATAGGGGACAAAAGCCATAAGCCATATAAAGGCCGCGTATTTCCCATATTTTAATAAGCTCTCTAAGAATGTGTCGAGGTTGTTAATATTATTTGCGTTTCGCAGTAAAATATCCGCAACTTTAGATTCAAAACCTTTATATCCCGTCCAACCGGCATAAATAATACCGAGCGCTGCTCCTATTAAAACGCAGGTCGGAATTAAAATGTTAAAGACCCTGCCGAGGCGGGTCTTTCTTCCATGCTCTTTATATAATACGTTTTTTTCCCTCATATAACCCCCCTGAATATATTTATATTAATTATAATATATTCAGGGGGGATGGCTGTATAACTAGTAATTATATATCACTTCATATGTTTTTAATTTGTGGTCATACTCAATATATGTCGTATCACCGTTTGGTTCAGCAATTTGAATAATCGTCTCAAGAAACTCGATATCCGCCATTTTACCGCTTTTCGGCCCAAATGTATCAAATTTAGGAGAAGTTTCGCCCGGCATCACAGTATCGTAACTCGCTAAGTAGTTCTTTTCACCGGTTACTTTATCCACCGAGATAAGCATGAGTTCTTTTATTGGATAGGATGAGTTATTTTTATAGACAGCTTCAATATAAATGACTCCAATAATATCCGGCGGCAAAATATTAAAATCTAATTGAAATTGATCAACTGTCACGGGTGTTTTTGAGTTAGCGCTGGTTGGCTCCGGCGTAGCAGGCACAGCCGTAGTTGCGTCAGGCTTGTTGGTCAAACTTGCCGTACTGGTTTTTTCGTCCCAGCCAACCTCAAGATTAAGCATCTCTCCGATTGCCCTAAGCGGAACATAAGTGCTTCCATCAATTAAAACAGTTTCCTTGTCTACGTTTTGCCCGTTTAGAATCAGTTTAACCTGTCCAAAAATGGCATTAACCATCTTCTGTGTTTCTGCATACGCGGGAGCCGCCCCAAAGATTAGTGCCCCTGCCAACATCCCAATTACAAACTGCTTATACTTTTTCAAAACAAATCCCTCCTAAGATATGGTATGAATAGTATATCAAAATTAAGTGTCTCATGTTGACAGTTTTTATAAATTATCCGTACTTAAAGGGTCGTTAGGCCTTGCGCATGTTTTTCAGCAAGACAGACAGGCTTCCGTCGTCATTCTGAATGAATTCCACAATTGCGGGATCATCGCATAAGTTTGTTGGAACCTTCAGCTCAATGCCCGTAGACGACTTATATTTATAGCTTCCAAACTGCTGCTGCACGTATTTGTCTCCAAAGTCGATGTTTCGCTTTATTCCGGCTTCCTCAGCCATTTGCACATATTCCGCTTTTAAGTCCTCATTTTCAGAAAACACTTTTGAGGCTATGCTTTTAATGTTTATGACCCCTTCTTCTTCAATGGATTCTTCCAAAAGCGCAATTTTAATTTTTGCGGCCTGATCAGGAGAGTCTGAAAAATGTTTTTCAACAATTTCGTCCGTGATTTCGTTTATAATCCGCGCGGCCTCTTTTTTTGATATCTCGGCGTCGCAATCAAGAAATATTTCGGAAAAATAATTTCTGGACTGCCCGTCCACAACATACGGTTTTTCCAAAACCTTTAAAACCATTGGGTGACATGGGATCAAACATGCTTCTTCAACGTTTCCGCCGAGCATTTCCCTGATTTTAACGATTTGATTATCCTTTTCCGTACCGTTGTCATATACTTTATGCGTAAAGTATTCTTTATAATTAAGTTTTAATATGGCTATGTATTCCTCACGCCCGATGGTAAACCGGGATATAACCAGATCCGCCGGCGGAATATCCTTATTAGCGTGCATAATTTCGCTTAAAACGCCGCAAACCTCACCCGAGAAATCCTTAAATAAAATTTCACCCGCAAAAAGAGCTTTTACAAGGCTGTAAACCTTTGAATCCGGGTTAAAGCAGGCTTCTTTCGCCGCCGCGTTATCAATAAGGCGCTTCACATGCTTTGTAATAAACTCATAGCAAACGTCGGAATCAAGATCGAGTTCCTGTGCCGACATCCGGGATTCGCCCAATTCGTTGTCAATAATATGCAAAATCCCTTTATTAACAATTAATTCTCTTTTCATATTAACCGTCCTCGTATCATTATTAACTATTTTTTAAATCAGTATAAGTAACATTTGCCTTAAATATGTAATATTCATTTTGCATGGCTTCCGGGAGATTTTCCCCGCCGGAAATCATTTTGACCGTCTCATTATGAACCGCGCGAAGCCGTTTTATTTCCGACGGCTTCAAATTTATGTCCTCGCCGCTGTCAATGGCTTTTATTGCGTCGTTTACGGATAAAACGGTTATATAATATTTACCCGAAGCGTCAGTAAATTTTACCCAAGTGGGGATATAGGAAACCGATTTTATAAAAGCCTTTTTTCCCTCAGTTTTTTCAAATTCCATATTAAGAATAAGACCGGCGTCTCTTGGCTCCGTTCTTTGGGAAGAAATGAAATTCCCAAGAGAATAGGCTACAAAGCAGTCTCTTTTTTCGCCGTTTTCATCTTCTATTTCAATGAATTCCACAGGCTGCAAAACATGAGGATGCGAGGCGAAAACGATATCCGCGCCCGCTTTAAGCATTATGTTTATCCAGTCTTTAAAAATCTGTTTTGGGGCGAGTTCATATTCATTGCCCATGTGAGGCAATACGACAATAAAGTCGGGGTTTAGAGATTTTGCCTTTTCTATATCGCTTTTTATTAAATTCTCGTCCAGTAAATTGGCAAGATAGTCTTTACCCTCCGTAAGCGGTAAGCCGTTCGTGCCGTAGGTATAGCTCAGAAAGGCAAATTTTATGCCGTTTATATCCTTAATAAATATGGTATCCCGGTCTTCTTTACTCTTATACGTGCCGGTGTGGTCGAGTTTTAAACTGTCAAGAACGTCTATAGTCCTGAGTATTCCCTTTTCTCGTTTATCGTTGCTGTGGTTGTTCGCGGTTGTCAAAAAATCAAAACCGCAGGCCTTAAGCGCTTCTCCGAAAGAATCCGGAGCGGAAAACATCGGATAACCCGAGTAGCCTACATCAGGCCCGGCAAAGGTTGTCTCCAAATTACCCATGGTATAATCGGCGGCGGATAAGTATTCCTTCACGTTTTCGAAACAATAATCAAAAGTATGCGTTCCGTCCCCTTTTTTCTTAGCGTCTTCAAGCTGCCACTCGTGAACCATCAAATCGCCGGTTATGGATATTTTGGCATTATAAACCGGAGTCGGCGTGGGCGTGGGCGCCGGAGTGGGCGGAACAGGTAAAACAGTGGGAATTTTTACAGGCGGTTCCCCGGGTTTAAAAATAATGCCCAGATCCTGCCATATATCGACTATTTTTTCATCGGCGAAAACCGGCTCTATAGAACTGTCTTTTCTAATCTGCAAAAATAAAAATGTGGAAATACATACTGTAAAAAAAAGCGCAACGCTCAAAATGATTCTCTTTTTTGTCATAACCCGCCCTCCATTCCTGTGTGTCCGAAACCGCCTTCTCCTCTTTCCGTCAAATCAAGTTCCTCTTCATTAACCTCAAAAAACGGGGAAATCTCTATTTTATTGATTACCATTTGCCCGATTCTGTCCCCTCTGTGAATCACAAAATCCGAGTCGGAAAAATTTATCATAATTAGCCTTATTTCACCGCGATAATCAGAATCAATCGTTCCCGGAGCATTTAACAAAGTAACGCCGTTCTTTATGGCAAGGCCTGAACGCGGACGGATTTGCGCCTCAAAGCCATGCGGCAGCGCAATTTTTACCCCTGTCGGTATAAGCGCGAAAGCTCCTTTGGGTATAACGGTGTCCTCCGTAACGTTCGCGTGAAGGTCATAGCCAGCCGAGCCGCTTGTCGCCATGGTTGGAAGCGGCAGATCGAGCGCGTTTTTCGTTCTGGCTATCAAAAATTTTTCTGTAGCCATTGTTATCACGCTCCCCAGCTTTTCAGATAAGCGCTTTCAAGTTCTTTGGAAAGATTGCCCACGGCGCAGAGCCCCGGCTTTTTACCGAAAAACACCTTGTCCACTAGCGCGGAAATGCTCTCTTTCGTTACAGCGTCCACTTTCGCTATAAGCTCTTCTGTTGAAAGCGTTCTGTTGAGTAGCAAAACGGCTCTGCCGGCGGAACTCATCCTGTTTGAAGAACTTTCCAGCCCCATTAAATGATTGCTTTTTATTTGTTCTTTGGATCTGTTTATAATTTCGTCAGTAAAAGGGTTCCGCTTTAGCCCGTTTATTTCCTCGATTATATAATTCAGCACGTCCCCGGCGTTTTCCTGGCTCAACGCGGCGTATATCCCGAAAATCCCGACGTCGTTATAGCTGGAGTTATAACTGTAAATCGAATAGACAAGACCTTTGTCCTCGCGAATATTCTGAAAAAGTCGGGAACTCATCCCGCCGCCCAAAAACGTGTTAAGCACGGCCATTGAATAAGTTTCGTCAGAGCCTACTCCGAAGCTGTCGAAAGAAAGAAGCATATGAAGCTGTTCGATATCCTTCTCAATTTCCAGATAGCCGGGAGTGAAAACCGGGACGGTGTAAGCTCTTTCTTCACCGTTACCGGAAGCGTTTGAAAACATTTCTTTGATTTTGTCTATCATTTCATCGTTAACGTTCCCGGCTATGGAAATAACCGTGTTTGCCGGCGTATAGTTTTCCGCGAAATATTTTTTCATAATTTGCGAATCAAAAGAGGCAACCGATTCTTCCGTACCAAGGATCGGCAGACCAAGAGGATTGTTTTTCCAGACCTTTCCCTGAATCGCGTCATGAACCAAATCCTCGGGCGAGTCCTCATACATGTTGATTTCCTCGGCGATAACGTTCGCCTCTTTTTTTATATCCGAATCTTCGAATACGGAGTTAAAATACATGTCCGACAACACAGACAACGCTACGTCAAAATGAACGTCCAGCGTTTTTGTGTAATAGCAGGTATATTCCTTCGTTGTATACGCGTTTAGCTGGCCGCCGACCGCGTCGAGTTCGTCGGCTATATCCTTCGCCGAACGTGTGGCTGTACCTTTAAACAGCATATGCTCAATAAAGTGGGATATGCCGGATAAGCCGTGCGGCTCGTTTCTGGAGCCGTTTTTTACAAATATACCAAAAGAAACGGACCGTATAAACGGAATTTTGCCAACAACTATTCTTGTTCCGTTAGCAAGTGTAATCGTGGTGGCCATAGTGTTTTCTCCTTAATAAAAATACTTTGACTGAATTAAAAGTAGACGGCAAGGCATTAATGGCTTCGCCGTCTATTATTAATTGAGAAAGATTCCCGCAATATCATTTCTCGTCCGAAACTCCTTCTGAAGAGAGAGCTTCTTTTCTCGAGAGGCTGATTTTGCCTTGTTCGTCGATACCGATAACCTTGACTGAAATTATATCGCCGAGCTTCAAAACGTCTTCAACCAGCTTAATTCTTTCTTTCGCTATATTCGAGATATGGCACAGGCCTTCTTTTTCTGGAGCGATTTCGACAAACGCCCCGAAGGTTTTAATACCTGTAACCTTTCCTGTATAAATTCTTCCGATAACTGGGTCTTCGGCTATGGCTAAAATCATATCTATAGCTTTTTTGAGAGCTTCGGAGGTGTTAGCGGCAATAAATATCCGGCCGTCATCCTCCGTATCAATTTTTGTAACGCCTGACTCATCAATAATCCTGTTGATTACTTTACCCCTCGAGCCGATAACTTCGGACATTTTTTCCGGCTTTATCGTAACAAAAGCGATTTTAGGCGCGTAAGCCGAAAGCTCTTTTCTCGGTTCCGCAATGGCGTTAGCCATAACGCCGTCTAAAATAAGCTTTCTTGCGCTCAATGTCTGGTCGAGGGACTGGCGTATAATTTCCGGCGTCAAGCCGTCTATTTTTATATCCATTTGAATGGCGGTAATGCCCTTGTGTGTTCCGGCCACTTTAAAGTCCATGTCGCCGAAAAAGTCTTCGAGACCCTGGATATCCGTCAAAAGCACGAATTCGTCAGAATCCGGGTCTGGGTCGGTTACAAGCCCGACTGAAATTCCGGCCACAGGCGCCTTTATCGGAACTCCCGCCGCCATAAGCGAAAGAGAGCTTGCGCAAACGCTGGCTTGTGACGTTGAGCCGTTTGAGGACACAACCTCTGAAACAAGGCGGATCGCGTAAGGGAATTCTGATTCTGAGGGGATAACCGGAAGGAGCGCCCTTTCAGCCAAAGCGCCGTGGCCAATCTCACGCCTGCCCGGCCCTCTTGAAGGCCTTGTTTCCCCGACTGAATAGCTCGGGAAATTATAATGGTGCATATATCTCTTTGATTCTTCAAGTTCGTCAAGTCCGTCAAGACGCTGCGACTCGCCGACTGAACCAAGAGTCGCAATTGTGAGAACCTGTGTCTGGCCTCTCTTAAAGAGCGCGGAGCCGTGGGTTCTCGGCAGAAAATCAACCTCGGCCGATAACTGTCTTATCTCATCCAGCTTTCTTCCGTCAGGCCTCTTATGGTCTTTAAATATCATGCGGCGAACCGTCTTTTTCTCATAGGCGTAGACCGCTTCGGCTATATCTGTTGCAAGATCGGCCGAAACCTCCTCCATTTGCTCCGAAAGAGTTGTAAAAGCCAAATCCTTTATCTGCCTCATTTTTTCGTCTCTTACCTGTTTCATATCGGTAAAGACTGCTTCTTCCATTTGTTTTGCGTCCACTAACCCGGTAATTTTCTCAAAAACCTCCGGATTAACGAGATGGCGCTCATAACTATGTTTTTCCTTGCCTTCTTTCGCCACGATTTCTTCAATGAAAGAAATTATCTTTTGATTTTCGGCGTGGGCAAACATAATCGCGTCAAACATTGTGTCGTTATCAATTTCGTCCGCGCCCGCTTCAATCATCATGACCTTTTCCTTCGTTGAAGCTACGGTCAGTGTAAGGATGTTATTTTCGCGGTTTTTTGAGTCCGGGTTAACGACAAACTTCCCGTCTATAATACCGACGTTTACCGCCGCGGTAGGGCCGCTAAACGGTATATCGGAAATTGAAATCGCTATTGACGAGCCGATCATCGCGGCCATTTCGGGAGAGCAATCCTGATCCACACACAAAACGGTTGAAACAACAGAGACGTCGTTTCTGTAATCGTCCGGGAAAAGAGGGCGCAGCGGCCTGTCGATAAGCCGTGAGGTTAAAACAGCCTTTTCCGTGGGCTTGCCTTCTCTTTTAATAAAGCCGCCGGGAATTTTTCCAACGGAATACAATCTTTCCTCATAATCCGTAGAGAGCGGAAAAAAGTCGATTCCCGCGCGCGGTTTTTCTGAAGCGGTAGCGGTACAAATAATAACGGTTTCTCCAAAGCGGACTATCGCGGCGCCGTTTGCGAGTTCAGCTACTCTGCCAATTTCAACTGAAAAGGGCTTTTGGCCGATTTCACAACTATAAGTTCTGTACATAAGCTACCTCTTTACTTTCTTATTCCTAATTCGTTAATCAGTTCGCGGTATTTCAAAATGTCTTTCGATTTGATATAATTCAGCAAGCCTTTTCTCTGTCCAACCATTTTTAAAAGTCCTCTTCTGGAGTGGTGGTCTTTTTTGTGTTCTTTAAGATGCTCAGTTAAATGGTTGATTCTCGCTGTTAAAAGAGCAACCTGCACCTCCGGTGAACCGGTGTCGTTTTCTTTCCTTCCAAATTTTTCAATGATGGGTTTCTTTTCAATTGCCATAGTAATTCCTCCTAAATTATTTTCTCCTTTCGTTAAGAAGAGGTTGGCAGCCTGTTTCTGAACTAAGGAATGTGCTCTAAGCAAACATATTCTATCATATCCATGAAAACATAACAAGTAAAATTATTTTAAAATTGCGGCATTAAATGCACGCCGGTTAAATCAGCCTGTCATCCCTAAAGCCTGTTAATCCACATTTCTAACGCTTCGTATAAAATATCAGGTATAATGGGCTTTGTTAAATGGTAGTTCATCCCGCTTTCCATGCTCTTTTCCATGTCGCCGGACATGGCGTGAGCCGACATGGCGATAATCGGCAAATCGTTATATCTGCCCGTCGCTCTAATCATTTTTTTGGCCGTCAGCCCGTCCATAACAGGCATTTGGATATCCATCAGGACAAGTGAGTAATTGCCCCCAAGAACCATATCTACGGCTTCTTGTCCGTTGTTTGCGATATCGACACGATAGCCCGCCACCGTCAGTATCTCTTCAGCAATTATTTGATTGATTTCGTTATCCTCGACAAGAAGAATGTGACAATCGGTTGAGCCTTTTGCGGTTACATTCGTTTTTGATTCGGATAATTGCGGAGCGTCGGCGTTCGTAATTTCCGGTTCATTATCAAGGCTTTCAAAACGCGCCGTAAAATAAAATGCGGAGCCTTTTCCCAATTCGCTTTCAAGCCATATCTCACCGTTCATCATATTAACCAGATTTTTACATATCGCAAGTCCAAGCCCCGTGCCTCCATACTTTCTCGTAATTGACGCGTCTGCTTGCGTAAATGGGGTAAATAAGGAGTTTGCCTGCTCGGCAGTCATACCTATACCGGTATCTTTTACTGAAAAGCAAAAACGTATATAATTATTTTCTTCCCGTATTTCTTCCGCACTTATAACTATTTCGCCGTTTTCTGTAAATTTAACTGCGTTATTTATCAGATTAATCAGTACCTGTTTTAAACGCAGCGGGTCTCCGATAATCGTTTTCGGTAGGTCATGCGGCAGGTTTAAATTAAATTCAATACCTTTTTCTTTAATTTTTGGACCAAATATATTGTTTATTTCATCGAACGTATCCTTAAGGCTGAACGCTACATTCTCCATTTCCAATTTACCAGCTTCGATCTTTGAAAAGTCCAAAATATCATTTATAATACGGAGCAGGTTTGTTGCGGACAACTGGATTTTATTCAGATAATCAAGCTGTTTCGGCGTCAGTTCGGTGTTCAGAATTAAATGAAGCAAACCAAGAATCCCGTTCATCGGCGTGCGAATCTCATGGCTCATGTTCGCTAAAAATTCGCTTTTTGCTTTCGTGCTTTCCTCCGCCGCGTCGCGCGCTAAACGCAAATCGTATTCAACCTTATGCATTTCGTTGAGCGTGGCCTTTAGCTCTCTTAAATCACGCGTGTATCCTGCCACAATAAATTCGTCCCTGTGCTTGACGCGCACAAGCGTAATCTCGGAGGGCACGGGCTCGCCGTTAAGCATTTGGTGCATCCATTCAAATCGGCAATACCCTTCTTTAAATGCCGTGATTATATTTTCAAGAGCCATTTCTCCGGATAATCTTCCGCAAGGCTGATATTCTGGCGAAAGCTCGGAAAATTTGTCAAGATATTCTTGTTTACTGTTCAATTCAAATAACTTTACGGCTTCTTGATTGCAATCTATGTTTTGAAAGTTTTTATCCCATAGATTACAGCACAAAGGGGTTGCGTCAAGCATAACCTGTGTTCTCTCGTCGGCTTCACGCATCTTTGCCATGGTGGCCTTTAACTCTCTGAGATCCCGCGTATAACCAACGACAATGTAACCCTCTCTGTGTTTGACGCGTACGAGCGTAATTTCGGACGGCACAGGCTCGCCGTTAAGTTTTTGATGCATCCATTCAAAGCGGCAATAGCCTTCTTCAAAAGCTATCTTAATATTTTCAAGCGCCATATCTCCTGATAATCTGCCGCAAGGCTGGTATTCCGGAGAAAGCTCGAAAAACCTGTCAAGATACTCTTGTTTATTCTTAAGATCAAACAGCTTTACGGCTTCCTGGTTGCAGTCTATGTTGTTATAGTCTTTATCCCAAAAATTGGAGCAAAGAGGCGTGGCGTCAAGCATTATTTGCGTCCTCTCGTCCGCTTCACGCATCTTTGCCATGGTGGCCTTTAACTCTCTGAGATCCCTGGTATAGCCGACTACTATATATCCGTCCCGGTGAACGACGCGAACAAGCGTAATCTCGGACGGCACAGGCTCGCCGTTAAGCTTTTGGTGCATCCATTCAAAGCGGCAATAGCCTTCCTCAAAGGCAGTTTTTATTTTTTCAAGCGCCATTTCTCCGGATAATCTGCCGCAAGGCTGGTATTCCGGAGAAAGCTCGGAAAACCTGTCAAGATATTCCTGCTTATTATTCAACTCAAACAGCTTTACGGCTTCCTGGTTGCAGTCTATGTTGTTATAGTTTTTATCCCAAAAATTGGAGCAAAGAGGCGTGGCGTCAAGCATTATTTGCGTCCGCTCGTCCGCTTCACGTATCTTTGCCATTGTCGCCTTCACCTCTCTAAGGTCGCGTGTATAGCCGGCCACAATGAATTTGTCCTTATACTTTGAACGCACAAGCGTTATTTCAGAGGGGATAGGTTCACCGTTAAGCTTTTGGTGCATCCACTCAAAGCGGAAATATCCTTCGTCAAAAGCCTTTTTCACATATTCCAACGCCAAATCCCGGGATAATTTGCCATTCGGTTGATATTTTGGCGATAGCTCGTGAAATCTTTCTAAATACTCTTTTTTGCTTGACAAGCCAAATAATTTTACAGCTTCCTCATTACAGGCGGTATTATCCAGGTTTGTATCCCAGCAATTACTGCACATTGGCATGGCGTCTAATATTATTTGCGCTAAATCGACGGTGCTATCCTTAGACGTTTTGAACATTACCTTAACCTCCGAACAGATAAACAATCATTACAGATTCTAATTATTATACTTTAATTATTTAATATCAAACTTCCAATTAATGTGTACTTTGTCCTGATCAATTATTTCTTGAATATTTTCGCCGTTATTTCTTGATATGACCCTTCTCCAAAATTTTACGGCGGGCTCGTTGTTTAACATGCAGTCCACAATCCATTGCCCCTTGTATTTTTCAAACATCCAGTTTGCCATAAAAGTCGCCGCTCCGGCTTTTCTGTACTTTCTCATAATAAAAAATTCGGACGCTGTGTTTTCATAAGGCGGCTCATCCAGTTTTCTATACAACAAAAAGCCTGCCAATTGATTGTCAACTTTTAGGAAATATGGATGCCGCTCCCGTCCTGTAAAGTAGTGGTCAAGATATCTGTATCCATACAATCCGGCTTCGTTAAGGTCGTGCGTAATCAGCTCGTTATCAAATTCGCTCAGGTCATAAAAATAGAGTTCCAGCAAATTTCTCAGGATGTGCTTCTCATCATAATCAACTTTCTTAATTTGCATAAACATATACGACACCTTCCTTCGTAATATTGAAAACAGGTTATGTAAATAGATTGTATCAAATCGCGTAAATAATTGCAAAGCTTTTTTAATTAAAATACCTCTGTACTGTTGATTTTTTAGAAGCGCTGATGTAGAATTGTACTTGTGTCAGCTGGTAATATATGAGATATATCGGTTCAACTTTAATTCAATTCAATGTTCTTTTTTACATATTCGGAGGATTTCATGAAAAAACTACTCGCATTTATATTTATGGCTCTGTGTTTGATATACCTTACAGCCTGCTATACGTTCGCCGCTGAGAACGACACGTTATTATTGACGAGAGACGGCGGGATGACCGTTAATCTGCACATTAATAACAATACGCTTTATATTACTGAATTACCGCCAGGTATAAGAAGTAATGATCTGTACATTGAATTGAACAATTTTCGCGGCGATAAGATTGCGGATATATGGGGAAGCAGCTCCGTCCCTTTAGACTATAATGACGGGTACTATTTTCTCGATATATGGATGCGCCTGGATTCTGAGTTTAATTCGTTCCCGGGAGCGTCGGTAATAATCCAAAACGGGAAGGCGCGTTTCCCTGTTTTGCCTAAACTATCCGGGGCGGCGCAAAGCATAGAGAACGATACGGCAAATTATTGGAAACTCTCAAATATTCCCGGCAGTGACATCACTTTCTATAAAGACGGCAACGGCATATATTTAATTGGAGTTCCGGATGATTGCGTTACCATACATTTTGAACTCTTCGATGAGAACAACAATAGTATATCCAATGTTTGGGCGTCGCCTAAACAAGCGTTTATGCCTGTTGATGTTGAAGGCGGAACTTACTTGCTCCGCGCATTTCTTTTCAAAGCTGACTCCTCCGGACAATATTGCTATGAAGTATTCCTTGACGTTCAAAACAACGGTGTTCGGTTTAGTAAATCTGTAGTATATGACGCCAACCTTGAAAAATATTCAAACGCTCCGTCGGATCCGCTGGCTCTCTACATGTACACTTTACCAAGTTTCCTTATTGAAAGCGACAATCCGCAGATAAGGGAGCAGGCAAAGAATATCACCGCGGGATTAAGTAATGCTTACGACAGATTTTTGGCTGTTAACAACTGGGTATGCGATAATATCGCCTATGATTACGACGCGCTCTCCGAACGAAGCGAATTATTTTACAGCGCGGCGGAGGTTATGGAGGCAAAGCGCAGTATTTGCGGCGGTATTTCAAATCTGACCGTTGCGTTGCTGCGCGCTGCCGGAATCCCGGCAAAAACTGTCGATGGGAGCACGTCGGACGATATTTTGGGCTGGACTAACGAAAGGCTCACTCAAATTGACCACTCCTGGACGGAAGCGTATATTGACGGAAAATGGATAATCACGGACACCTCTTGGGATACGGGTATAAGATATGAGTTTGGGAAATTCACATATAACTCATTGAACAGGTACTACTGTGATATTCCTTTAGAAGCCATTTCATTTGACCACCGTATTGAAGAATACGGAGAAATGCCGCGCTCCGGTGATGACAAGCCTTCGGACTGGGCGTTGGCGGGCTTTTTAAATGCGTGTTCCGGCGGATTGATAACAGATGAACTGCGCGGAGAATATCAGGAAGAAACTACCCGCGCCGAATTTTGCCGCGCTGTGGTAAATTTCCTTGAAGTTTGCTACGGTAAACCAATCTCCGGCTTGCTTGCGGAACGCGGCCTGGAAGCAAAAACCTTTGCCGACACGAACGATACGGCGATTATGGCCGCATCCGCGTTGGGAATAACCTCCGGCACGGATACGTCCAAAAACCTATTCGGCCCGGACGCTCCGCTCACCCGCGAACAAGCGGCTGGTATGTTGAATAATACATTGAAAGTTTTGGGCGTCGATACATCTAAGGATTCCGACGCGGGTATTAAAGACATAAACGCCGCGTCTGACTGGGCGCGCAGCGCGATTAACGCCATGTTCACACGTAAAATCATGTCCGGCACATGCACGTCTGAACGTATCTTCTCTCCAAAAGCTTCCTATACTCACGAGCAAAGCATTATAACTTTTAACAATTTATGGAATGCATTGGTAACCGGACAGTAATTACACCAATATCCGGAAAAACCTGAAGATTCGTTTAGTTTTATTATACCCAATTATGGAAATACTCTTATTAATCTCACAAAACAAGATGAACATCCCACACCGCTATTAAATGTATGAAGGAGAGATTTATGCTTAATAAAAAAACTGTTGACGATCTGCAATTCAAAGGAAAACGGGTTCTTGTGCGCTGCGATTTTAACGTTCCGCTGAAAGACGGCGTTATCACGGATGAAAGCCGGATTGCGGCCGCTATTCCAACAATTAAAAAAATCATGGACGATGGCGGAAAAGTTATACTCTGCTCGCATTTAGGCAAGCCGAAAGGCCCTGATCAAGCGTTTACTTTGGCTCCGGTCGCAAAACGCCTCGGGAAGATTTTGGGCAAGGAGGTGATTTTCGCGGCTGACGACGAGGTTGTCGGGAATAACGCGAAAAAGGCTGTAAGCGAAATGAAAGACGGCGACGCAATTCTTCTTGAAAATACCCGGTTTAGAAAAGAAGAATCGAAAAATGAGGAAACATTCAGCAAAGATTTAGCTTCAATTGCCGACTGTTATGTAAACGACGCCTTTGGCTCGGCGCATAGAGCGCACTGTTCAACGGAAGGTGTGACGAAATTTGTTAATGAATCCGCCGCCGGTTATTTAATGCAGAAAGAAATCGACTATCTCGGAAACGCGGTTGAGAACCCCGTTCGTCCTTTCGCGGCTGTGCTTGGCGGCGCAAAAGTTTCCGATAAAATAGAAGTTATTAACAATCTTCTCGATAAAGTCGATATACTGATTATTGGAGGCGGAATGGCTTACACTTTTTTAAAAGCGAAGGGCTATGAAATAGGAAACTCTCTTCTTGAAGAGGATAAAATTGACTACGCTAAGGAAATGATGGAAAAAGCCGCCGCAAAAGGAGTAAACTTCCTCATTCCAACCGATTCGGTAGTCGTCCGTGAATTTAAAAACGATACCGAATTTAAAACCGTTTCCGCCGACAAAATTGAAATCGGCTGGATGGGCGTGGATATCGGCAAACAAACGCAGGAGCTTTTCAGAAACGCTTTAAAAAACGCAAAAACGGTTGTATGGAACGGCCCGATGGGCGTTTTCGAGTTTGAAAACTTCGCGAAAGGCACAATTGCTATTGCTGACGTTCTCGCGCACATCGACGGAACTACCATCATAGGAGGCGGCGATTCGGCCGCGGCTGTCAATCAGCTTGGTTTTGCCGACAAGATGTCCCATATCTCAACCGGAGGCGGCGCTTCTCTTGAATTCTTGGAAGGCAAGGAGCTTCCGGGCGTAATAGCTGTTAACGATAAATAGTAATAAATAGTTTTATAGGAGCTGGTAGTATTGAGAAGAAAAATAATAGCCGGAAACTGGAAAATGAACAAAACTCCGAATGAAGCGGCAAAATTCGCGAAGGAACTTGCGGTCAAGCTTAATAATTCCGGTGCGGAGTGTGTTTTCTGCGTACCGTTCGTGGATTTGATTCCCGTGCTTGAAGCCGTAAAGGGCACTACCGTAAAAGTGGGAGCTCAAAACATGCATTTTGAGGCAAACGGCGCTTATACGGGCGAAATTTCAGCCGGGATGCTTGCGGAAACCGGCGTCAGTCATGTAATTATCGGCCATTCCGAACGGCGTGAATATTTCGCGGAAACGGATGAAGCAGTTAATAAAAAAGCCATCCAGGCTTTATCGAACAGTCTTATTCCTATTATTTGCGTCGGAGAAAAGCTTTATCAAAGAGAACAGGGAATTACTTTCGATTTAGTCCGTATGCAGACAAGAATCGCGCTTAAAGATATTTCGGCAAAAACGGCTGAAAACGTCGTCATAGCCTATGAACCGATTTGGGCTATAGGAACGGGCAAAACCGCAACTGCGGAGCAGGCCGAGGAGGTTTGCAAAGCAATCAGAGCTGTTCTTTCTGAAATTTACGATGAGACAACAGCCGGAAAAATTCGTATTCAATACGGAGGCAGCGTTTCGCCTGCAAACGCTAAAGAACTTTTTTCAATGCCCGATATCGACGGCGGCTTAGTTGGAGGCGCAAGTTTGAAAATGGATTTTGAGCAAATAGTTTGTTATTAATATAAAAATTATGTAAGGAAGTGTCAATCAATAAGTTGCGCAATTGTTTTTCGGAAAGCCGCTTGACCCGTACGGACATTCCGAAAAACTGCGCAACTAATTTCTGAACACTTCCAAGAAAGGAGTATTGGAATGAAAGGTTTTATAGAAATAGTGGATATACTTGGCAGAGAAGTTATGGACTCAAGGGGAAACCCGACGGTTGAGGTAGAGGTTATTGTTGAAAAAGACGGTTCAAACTTTATCGGCCGCGCCGCCGTTCCGTCAGGAGCTTCAACAGGCGCGTTTGAGGCGGTTGAGCTTAGGGACGGCGGAACAAGGTATAAGGGCTTGGGCGTTGAAAAAGCCGTTGAAAACGTTAACGATATAATAGCGCCCGAGATAGTCGGCATGAACGCGCTTGACCAGATTTCCATTGACAACGAAATGATTAAGCTTGACGGAACTCCAAATAAAGCAAAGCTTGGCGCAAACGCCATTTTAGGCGTGTCCTTAGCGGTCGCAAAAGCGGCGGCCGAAGCCATTGGCCTTCCTTTATATCAATATATCGGCGGCTTTAATGCAAAACGGCTTCCCGTTCCGATGATGAATATTTTAAACGGCGGAAAACATGCCGACAATACGGTCGATTTCCAGGAATTCATGATTATGCCGGTTGGTGCAGAATCCTTTAAAGAAGCGCTTAGAATGTGCTCTGAAATTTATCATACACTTAAAAAGGTATTAAAAGACAAAGGGCTCGCGACAGCCGTTGGCGACGAGGGCGGTTTTGCGCCTGATCTCGCGACTCCGGACGAAGTTATCGACGTCATTTTAGACGCGGTTGTTAAAGCCGGGTATACGCCGGGAAAAGACATTAAAATCGCTTTTGACGCGGCGGCGACGGAACTTTATAGTAAAGCCGACGGCAAGTACCACTTCCCCGGCGAAGCAAGGATGAAGGGTCTTGATGACGTTGTAAGAACCTCGGAAGAAATGGTTGACCTTTGGGAGAAATTGGTTGAAAAGTATCCTATTATTTCGATTGAGGACGGCCTTGACGAAGATGACTGGGACGGCTGGAAGCTTCTCACCGAAAGACTTGGCGAAAAAGTGCAGCTTGTCGGGGACGATCTTTTTGTAACAAATACCGAAAGACTGCAAAAGGGCATCAGTCTTGGAACCACGAACGCGATTTTAATAAAAGTAAATCAAATCGGAACGTTAACGGAAACACTTAACGCCATTGATTTAGCTCACAGAAACAATATGTGCTGCGTCATTTCACACCGCTCGGGCGAAACCGAGGACTCAACGATTTCGGATATTGCCGTAGCCGTTAACGCGGGACAGATGAAAACTGGCGCACCGTGCAGATCCGACCGTGTCGCCAAATATAACCAGCTTCTCAGGATTGAGGAAGAGTTGTTTGACGTAGCTGAATATCCCGGAATTAACGCGTTTCATAATTTGAGAAATAAATAATGAGAGTCCCCTTTTTCTTTATAATTTAGGAAAAAGGGGATTTTTGTCATATTTTGCGTTGACAATATATTACAAAAGTGTTAAGATATTCTTTGTTTGAGATTAATGGAATACATAACAAAGGATGATTTTAATGCTCAAAAAGAAGATGATCAAAGCCGTTTTTTCCGGCTTTTTAGCATGTTCGCTCATTTTTTCGGCATATGGCTTCACGTATGCCGCGAACGGAGAAATCGACATTACGGCCGCCGGAGAAGTAGTTATCGTTTTGTCAGACTCCGAAATCGAACCGCTTGGCGTTCCTGTTGTAACAAATTCCACCAGTTATCTTATTACCCTGGACCGCGTTAATTTTAGAAAAGGCCCGTCAACATCTCAGGATGTCATTAATACGCTTGGCATTGGAACAGAAGTTGAACTTATCGGTTACGAGACTGCCGGGATTGACAGCTGGGCGTTTGTCCGTTATAACGGCGGAACCGGATACATCAAGTCGGAATTCCTTGGGACTAAAACGTCTCTTCCCAAAGGTGCCGTAACGCTGACCCCTTGGAGCGAGGCTAAGGAAATATTTAAAATCGGCGTACCGGCGGAAATATACGACGTCTACACCGGACTTACATATTATGTTAAGAGCTTTAGCAATGGCAGTCACGCCGACGTTGAGCCGATTACAAAAGAAGATACCGCTATTATGTATAAGACCTACGGAAATCAGTGGAAATGGGATCCAAGACCTGTTTGGGTCACCATAAACGGTTATAAAATGGCCGCGTCTATTAACGGAATGCCGCACGGCGGAGGAATTAACGCTGTAAATAATATGGATGGGCAGGTCTGTATTCATTTTCTTGGAAGCTCGACACATAATGGAAACACTTCTTTCACAAAATGGCATCAGGACGTTTTAACAGAGGCTTATAATTTATCGAAATAGCGATAACAGTTTAACATAGCCTTTCGTAAAAAATTCCTGCGGGAAGTATTACCGTAAGGAATTTTTGCGTGTTTGGATTAAAAAAATTTTAATTAGATATAATAAAGTGAACGCAAAATACTTAAATTTGGAGGTTATTATGAAAAAAGTTATTTTACTTATGGCGGCTGTCGTCATGCTTACGTTTTCTTCCTGTGCGCCTAAAGATAAGGCCGTTATAAATATCGCGGCTATAAAGGGGCCGACGGGTCTTGGCATCGTTGGATTAATGGGCAAAAATGAAAAAAATGAATCAACGAACAAGTACAATTTCTCAGTGGTTGCCGCGCCCGACGAAATTACGGCTAAAATTCTTTCGGGCGAGCTTGATATGGCCGCCGTCCCGACCAATCTCGGCTCTGTTTTATATAACAAAACCGAGGGCGGAGTCGTATTTCTGGCGATTAACACATTGGGCGTACTCTATGTCCTGGATAACGGAAACGGAATTAACAGCGTTGCCGATTTGGAGGGAAAAACAATATACTCTTCCGGGCAGGGCTCTGTGCCGGAATACGCGCTCAACTATATACTCGCTCAAAACGGCCTTGTCGAATCCGAGAATGTTTTTGTTGAATACCTGTCGGAACATTCGGAGCTTGCCGCAAAAATGATTTCCGGTGACGTTACCCTGGGTCTTCTGCCTGAACCGCACGTGACGTCTGTTATCGCCAAAAATCCTGATGTAAAAGTCGCTCTCGACCTGACGGAAGAATGGGCAGGCGTATCCGACAGCTCATTAGCTATGGGCGGAATTATTGTAAGAAAAGACTTTTTAGAGAATAACAAACAGGCTGTATTGGATTTTCTTAATGAATATAAGGCTTCCGTTGAGTATGTCGTGAATAACCCGGAATCTTCCGCGGAATTGTCTGAAAAATATGACGTTATGTCGACCGCGGTCGCTAAAGCCGCAATACCTAACTGCAATATAGTTTATATTGAAAAGCAGGAAATGAAAACAATTCTCGAAGGCTTCTATGACGTACTTTTTAACGCCAACCCCAAATCCCTTGGAGGCTCGATGCCTGGTGAAGACTTCTATTTTATCGGCAACTAAAAAAATTTATCCCATAGTATTCTGGTTTTTAGTCTGGTATGGGCTTTTTCTCGTCGTAAATAAGGAGATATATTTGGTATCTCCTTTTGACGTTGTATTGAATTTATTCAGGCTCTCCCAAACTTCGGCTTTTTGGACGACGTCTTTTATGTCGCTTATAAGGATTCTTTCAGGCTTTTTCATTGGAGTGACGGCCGGTATTTTAACGGCGGTGATATGCGCACTGTCCCGCACGGTTAATTCAATCCTTCATCCGATTAATGTGGTAGTCAAATCGACGCCTGTGGCCTCGTTTATAATCCTGACATTAATTTATATGAAGACATGGCAAATACCGGTATTCACGTCGTTTTTAATGATTTGGCCTTCTATTTGGTCAAACGTTTATGAAGGCATAAAAAAAACAGATCTGAAACTTCTTGAAATGGGTAAAGTGTTCAAGCTCAGCAACTGGAGAATTATAAAGCTGATTTATATTCCGTCCACAATGAGCTATTTTATATCCGCGTTCACGCTTTCTATCGGTCTGGCATGGAAGGCCGGAATAGCCGCGGAGATCATTGCGCGGCCGAAGCCCTCCATAGGCGCTGTGTTAAACGACTCAAAAATTTATATGGAAATGCTGGATTTATTTTCCTGGACGGTTGTCATAATAATATTAAGCATGGTATTGGAAGGTTTTTGGTTAAACTGATTAAAAGGCTGACAGCGAGGATAAATTATGAAAGTAAGTAATTTATATAAAAGTTACGGCGATAAAAAGGTTTTGGAGAATTTTACCCATGAATTTAAAGACGGGATAACCTGCATATTCGGGCCTTCCGGCTGCGGGAAGACAACTCTTTTAAATATAATGGCGAAAACGCTCTCTTTCGATAGCGGAGAAGTCGATGTTCCGCCAAATATTTCTATGGTTTGGCAAGACGACAGGCTTCTGAACTGGCTTTCCGTCCTTGATAACATCATGCTTCCAAGCGATAAAAAAGATTATGAATACATGTTTCGTTTGGCGCGAAGTATGGGAATTGAGCCGGAATTAAATAAACGCCGCTTAGAGCTTTCCGGTGGACAAAGACAGCGGGTCGCTATAATCAGGGCTCTGATATGCAATTATGATGTAATGCTGATGGACGAGCCATTTAAAGCGCTGGACGAGAAGACAAAGCTCGCCGTTATGACGCAGGTTAAAAAAGAACTGAAAGGCAAGCAAGCCGTTATCGTCACACACAACAGAGCGGACGCCCGCTTTTTGGAGGCACATGAACTTCAAATGGGATAATAAATTCGCGCCGCTTATATATAGCAATTCCATTTTAGATTTAGAATTTTTTCAAAAAGGACACGAATATTGACAAATTTCTTTTTTCCGTATATATTGATTTGTAGTTGTGTTATATCGTACTATTTCTTTTTAAACATTGCCACATTTTATAACAGCGCAAGCGTATCGAACGTAGTGAGGGGCGTTATAAAATGTGGCAACCTTAGATAAGAAATAGTATCGCTATATCAAGAATTGGTAAAAAATATTGTTGAAAGTTGTTGTCCGATGATTGAAAATAAGTTAAATATAGTGCGTGCTAAAATCACGAATCAAATCATTGATTGTCCTTTCGCGTTAAAGCCCGTGATGAACCAGCTCCTTAAAGGCAAGGGGAAAAATATCAGAGCCCGGCTTATTTTGGAAACCGCTTCCGGCTTTGGCGAACTGAACGAGGATGTCCTTGATTTTGCGGCTGCCATAGAAATCCTCCATTTAGCCACTCTAATTCATGACGACGTTATTGATAACGCCGTTTTTCGGCGTGGGATTGAAACGATTTCCTATAAATTCGGCAAGAAAATTGCTGTCGTGGCGGGAGATTATCTGTTGGCTAAATGTTTTAAACAGCTTTTGAAAACTAATAATGACGACATTGGGGAGATAGTTGACGCGATCATGTATATCTGCCAGGGCGAAGCTTTGCAGAACCAGCACAACAGAGACCTAGACATTTCTTTTTCCGAATATTATAAGATTATTGCCGGTAAAACCGCGGCAATGTTCGCTCTTGCTACGTATGGGCCTGGAACAATCTTAAAAGTATCCGGTGATTGTAAAGCGAGACTTTTTAAAACGGGCTATAATATAGGAATGACCTTCCAAATGATTGACGACTGCCTTGATTATGAGGGCGTGACCTCTAATATCAAGAAGGCCGTTTTGAAGGATCTAAGCGAGGGAGTCATAACATACCCGCTTATTTATTCTTTTCAGAAAGACCCATCGTTAAAGAAAAAATGCAAGAAAAATTTAAAGCAGCAAGACATTGATTTTATCGCAAAAAGCGTCATAGAGCTGGGCGGCGTAGACGCCTGCAAAAATCAAGCCGCAATATTTTCCGAAAGAGCCAAAAAAAATGCTCTCAGGGCTTTTGAGCAAAATCAGAAAAACGCTTCCGGCGTGATAAATCTGATAAACGCGCTTACCGGCAGAATAGGCTGATATACCAATGCTTAATTAATAATAAGGGCTGAAATAATGAAAGCAATAAAGTTTATTTTAATATTATTCGCAGTCTTCATACTTGCGTCGTGCGGGGGCGCTGAAAAAAAATGACAAGGGACAATTTTATTTTAAACACACATGTATCAATAACTGTGTTTTCCGAAAATCCCGAAAGCGACATAGAAGAAGTTTTTGATCTGTGCGGGCGCTATGAAAAGCTTTTTAGCAAGACCATGGAAGGAAGCGATATTTATAATATAAATATCGCGGCCGAAAACGTATTTACGCCTGTATCCGCGGAAACCGTTTTCCTGATTGAAAAAAGCATAGAATACTCTGAGCTCACAGGCGGGCGCTTTGATATAACGGTTGGGGCTTTAACGAGCCTTTGGGATTTTCAGGATTCGGATAACCCGGTTTTACCGGACAAAGAA
>JALQSN010000440.1:0-41889 GCA_023690525.1 Holotrichia oblita | reverse complement strand
TCTATAACTGTTTGGGGCGTTGGTTGTTGGGCATTTGGCGTCGTATTGACAGGCGGATTTAAAAGCTCGTTTGCTGGATTGTCCAGAGAAGTTTCAGGGGTTGATAAAGGCGGCTTCGGAGTTATGGGAATACTCCAGTCACGCCCTTTGTCAAGGGGGTTTACAGTTTCGATCCTATCCATTGGCAGATATACGCTTTTTGACAAAAATTCATTTTTTATTTCCTTGCCGTCGGATTTCACAATACGATAAGACATAACTGTAAATCCGTTTGAACCCTTTTGAGATGTGCGTTTAGTGCCTACGGGAATATTTGCGTCATATTCCTCGACAGTTTTAAACGGCGTGGGATTTGAGGAATTATTAATGATTTGGACGGTTTTCCTGCTCTTTCGTTCCCAATATTCGTATAGTAACGAAGTTTGTTCCCGTTACGGCTGAAATCTTGATAGGATAGCCGGTGTCATTCTTAATACGTAGGTCAAGATAATTTTCTGCGATGGTGGCGTCCTGCCCTCCGGGAACATATGCCACAGGAAGGGAATGATTATGCCGTTCAACGATTTCAAGGTCGGCATACAGAGCCACACAGTATAAGGTGGATGAAACCTGGCAGATACCGCCGCCTAAACCATCTTCCACTTTGTTTCCCACATAGACGTGGGCAATGGAAAATCCGTTGGCAATTGTACGGGGTCCCAGTGTTTTATCATATGTAAATATTTCATTCGGGAGCAATGTGTGGTTGTTGATACGGTTTGCGGCGTTACGCACGTTGCTTGAACGCCCGACGTCGGCTGAATTAAAGTAAGTTGTGTGTGCCGCGAGGATATCCCGGAAAAGTTTTCCCTGAAGTATATCTGTTGTAACTTCAGGAAGTGTTACCTGTACGGGGATTGAATATGTCTCCAAATGACTGTTGTTGTCAATAGCATTTTTCAATGTGCTTTTATCAATGGCTACCTGACTTACAGAAGGCATAACAACAACTTCCTCACGGATGTTTCTGTCATAATACGCGTTTGCGGGTGGGCTTGTAACAGCATCATACAATTTGTCAATGTCAAATGCTGAGGGATCTATATTTTCAAGAGTGAGATTTATGCTTGTGATATCAAACTCGCTCAAGGTTTTTTCTATAGTTTCTTTCGCTCCTGCTCTGTCAATCATTATACCGGGTTTGCCGAAGTGAAGAACTAATTGGTTTCCCGTTACTTCATAGCTTGGCTGTATAACCGGAATTTCCCGCCCGAGGGTGATTTCGTTAATTAGGCGTGTGAGCATATCCGGGTGGCATTCGATTGATATTGGAAGACTTTTTTGTGATGCGTCCTTTGAAAAAAATATGCGCGCATTATCAATGGCGTTGCCTTGTCTGCCAATATTATAGGCATTTTGTACAGTAGCTTCGATGTCTAAGCTTGCGCCTAAATCATGGGCGTTAACGGTTTGACTTATATCGTTACAGGTAATGGTCAATCTTTTGTTATCTAAAAATCCGGAAGTGTTGTCAGATATTAACTGTATCGCATCTTCTTTCGTAAGATTACCAATATTCAAACCATTGACACTAACGTTAGGATATATTTTGTCATATGATGAAACATAAAGGCAAACAACACTGATAAAGCCAAGCGAAAAAATCACTGTAGCTATTAGTATAGACAATATAATTTTTTTTGGTGTAAAAAAGATTGCCTTTTCATTTTGATTTATTATCTCAGACATATATTAGACCCCTTGTTAAATACTATGTGTAAAAAATATTAAATATACGGATTTCTACCGTATGTTCATTGAGTTTTCAATCATTTCAATAAGCTGTTCGTTGCTCATGTGTCCGAAAACAGTTAATCGTTTTATATTTTCCAGTCCGTCGGTGCGGATATTTGCCATGTTTGCCCCTCCGCCCATAACGTTGTCGGCGACAAGGATTTGCATGTTGTACCCTGCCTTTCGCGCCAATTCAATTGTAGTTTCGTTATACTCTCCGTACGGATAGGCAAGCATGTTGCATTCTTTGTTTAAGTTGGTTTCAATCAGGTATTTAGAACGCCGTAATTCTTTTTGCATTTGCTGTAGAGTTAAGTTTGTCATATTTCTATGGGTATTGGTATGAGATTGAATGTCAATTATGCCGCTTTCCTGCATTTCGTGGGCTTCCTCCCAGGTGAAATGGGGATAATTGACGCCATCATTTTTTTGCTTGCCTACTGTGTCGGTAACTATAAAAATAGTCGCTTTCATGCCAAGTTGTTTTAAAATAGGGAAGGCGTCAGTATAATTACTGCTGTATCCGTCGTCAAATGAAATAATAAGCGGGTTTGGCGGCAATGGTTTATCGTTTATAATAAAATCATAATAATCGGAGAATGTGATTATATCATAATTTTTTGCTTTAAGTGTAAGCATATGAATTTTAAATTCCTCAGGCGTCAGATTAGCATAAGAGATGTCAGGTTCGTATATCTCGTTAATGTGGTGGTATAGCAAAACCGGAACCTTGACTTCGTTTTCTACGGCGCTGCCCGCAATAAATAAGTCAACGTTACTGCCGATTATAGTGGTTAAAGCTATTATTAAAATGATTTTTGCAAATCTTTTCAGATAAATCTCTCCTTTTATTCAAAAACTTTAGACATTTTATCAATAAATTCCTCGTTTGTCTTTGTTTTGATAAGCCAATTTATAATGGTCTCGGTAGTATCAGCAGTATTTTGATTATTTAAGGCTTTTCTGATTCTCCATATGGTTTCAAGCTCTTTTGGAGAGAATAAAAGCTCTTCTTTTCGTGTGCCTGATTTTGCGATGTCAATGGCAGGGAATATGCGTTTTTCCTGTAATTTGCGGTCTAGGTGAACCTCCATATTGCCTGTGCCCTTAAATTCTTCAAATATAACATCGTCCATTCTGCTGCCCGTTTCGATGAGGGCTGTTCCTAAAATTGTAAGACTGCCGCCTTCCTCTACCTTGCGTGCTGCTCCGAAAAAACGTTTAGGTCTGTATAGCGCGCCCGGGTCAAGCCCACCGGAAAGGGTTCTGCCCGTGGGTGATATGGTTAAATTGTAAGCGCGTGACAGGCGGGTAATGCTATCAAGCAGTATCACAACATCCTGTTTGTGCTCTACCAAGCGTTTTGCGCGTTCTAATACGATTTCGGCAACTTTGGTGTGGTTTTCCGGTTCCATGTCAAAGGTAGAGAATATGACATCGCCTTTTATACTGCGCTGCATATCCGTAACCTCTTCGGGTCTTTCGTCTATTAAAAGCACAATCAGCTTTACATCGGGATTATTATTAGTGATGCTGTTGGCGATTGTTTTAAGAAGTGTCGTTTTCCCTGCTTTCGGAGGGGCGACAATAATTCCGCGCTGTCCTTTTCCTATCGGTGCAATCAAATCTATAAGACGCATGGAAAAAACATTTGAATCAGATGCCAGTTTAAGCCTTTCAATAGGATATATCGGGGTTAAATCATCAAAGCTTCTACGCTTGATGGATACGTCTACTGTATCGCCGTTTACGGTTTGTACATAGAGCAGCGCCTGAAATCTCTCGCCTTCATGCTGCATACGCGCGTTGCCTACTATAAAATCACCTGTTTTAAGGTTAAACCGTCTTATTTGATTTTGTGATACATATACATCATGTTCGCCGGATTGGTAGTTGTCACAGCGTAAAAATCCATATCCATCCGCTAATACCTCCAACACACCGCTCATAAGGTTTGTGCGGCGCACAGGGTCGGAATACTGAATGTCATCCGTTTTTTTCGGCTGCTGCGGTTTAACTTCCTCTTCGGTTTTTTTGTTTTGATTTTCTTCTTTATGATTTTCTTCCTTCTGATATTTTGGCTGATTTTTAAGTATTAATTCAATAAGTTCTTTTTTCTTAAATTTTGTGACGCTTTTAATACCTATTTCTTTGGCGATAGCTTGAATCTCAGATATTTTTTTTTCTTCAAGGTTCATGTTTTGCGCTGTCCCTCCGTTTCGTTTTATATAGAGAAATTATTAGAGATTATGTACTGTATTGTTATTAGAAATAAACAGATTCAAAATTATATTATTGTTATACATTTGTTTTGAAATCGACGATTGATTAACAGTGTCTCCGATTTGAGTTCCTTCCTGAAGCGGGGCAAATATAGTAAGCAGCGCAAATGCGATATAAACAATTAATACCCCTTGGAAAAAACCTATGATTATCCCGCCAAGCTTATTAAACTGGCTTATAATCGGCAGCTTTGCGACGATGTTTAAGGCTTTTGAAATAAATAGGATAATTATTTTACATATCACAAATACCAGTATAATTGATATGATATTTAAAACAAGCGCAGTTATGGCTACGGCTATACCTTCCGCTGCGCTGCCGATAGAAGGGTTAAGGCTTGAGGTTATAAAGCCGTCAAATATACCGGGCAAGCCAAAGGTTCCTGCATCGATTTGAGGAGTGTTCGGCACAATGTAATTGTTAGTTACGGCGTCTTTGATTGCAGATGCTAGCGCTGTGGCTTGCAGGAATTTTGAAACATGCGGGTATAACAGCCATGCAAAAATAAGGGATAAAAAATATGACGAGAAACGCATAAGCATATGTACAAAGCCTTTTTTATAACCAATATAGGTCATAATGAGAATAATTAGTACTACTATAATATCTAACATAACACATCTCCTGCGGCTTGAAAATTCACCGTCTTTTCCGCAAAATTGCGGATACGAAGTGTCCTCACGTATAGCACATACGCTCCGGTACATCGTCCCTTATTTTACGAAAAATCCGACAAATTTTCTGCGCCTTATATTTTATGGTTTCGATAACGCTTCAATGATTTGGTTCATTTCTTTTAGCTTAACCGGGATATCAATTCCCTGCGGGCATTTGGAAACACATACACCGCATTCTGTACAGCGTGCGGCATCCTGATTATCATTTTTAATAAAGCTTACCGAAGATAAAAGCCCCTGTTTGTTTTTATACATAAAATATTCGTTGTATGTGCCGAAATTTCTAGGAATATTTACCCCTGCGGGACAAGGCATACAGTATTGGCAAGATGTGCAGTTTATTTTCGGTACATTCATGAGTTTTTCTTTTACCATGTCAATAACCGAATATTCTTCCGTGTTTAACGGTTTAAAGTCAGTATATGTATTTATATTGTCACAAAGCTGCTCCATGCTGCTCATTCCGCTAAGTACAACTTTCACGTTGTTTAAGCTTGCAACCCACCGATGCGCCCATGAGGCAGCCGACGCGGAAGGATTATATTCGGTAAACGGTTGACTGATTTCATTGCTGAAATCTGCAAGTCTGCCGCCTTTGACAGGCTCCATAATAATAACAGGAATACCCATATCCGTGAGAAGTTTATAACCCTCAATGCCCTGTTGGGTCTCGGTGTCCATGTAATTAAGTTGTATTTGGCAGAAATCCCATTTATCATACATATTCACTATATTTTTAAATGTTTCCAAATCATCATGGAAAGAAAAGCCAAGGTATTTAATTTTGCCCTGACGCTTGTATTCTTCCATTTGCGCAATGATATCATAATTTTCAATGGTTTTTACAGAGTTTTTGTCAAGAGCATGAAAAAGGTAAAAATCAATGTAATCAGTTTGTAATTTTTCAAGCTGAGTGTTAAAAATTTTACTTACATCATCATAGCATTTAATATTCCATGGCGGAAGTTTGGTGGCAAGATAATAAGAATTGCGAGGATGTTTCTTCATTAGCTTGCCTAATATGGTCTCGCTTTGTCCGTTGTGATACATCCATGCGGTGTCGAAATAGGTTATACCGTTATCTAAAGCGTGGTCAAGCATTTTTTCCGTTTCAGACTCGTTGATGGTTCCGTCGATGTTGCACGGGAAACGCATACAACCGAAACCTAACTTTGATGCTTCTATGTTAAGGTTTTGAAATTTACTTTTATCAACCATTTTTTTCACATCCTAATTGAGTATTTAATAATTATTTATGTATTATTAATATTATAACGTTTAAAACGTTATTTGTAAATAATATTATTATGACTGATGTCATGATAATATTATTACACACGTTTTATGTGGTAAATTTTTGGACAAATTCCACAAAAATCCTAATTTAAGCTTTGTGTATTGATTTGAATTTTTGTGAAATTTTACCTAAAATTATATAATATAAAATATATGTTAAAAATATTTTATAGCACTTGTAAAAAATATGCAATTGTTGTATAATACACTCTGTAAAGGAAGGATTGACATATATGAATTTAAAGGATTGGTCAAAGTGGGTATCGGCATTTATATTTGCTGTGCTTGTTATTGCCGTGTATAAGACGTTTGACAATTTTTATATTATAACAATATGGTTTGGAAGGCTGATTGAACTTTTGAAACCGTTCTTTGTAGGAGGCGTGATTGCGTATCTTTTATACCCGCCGTGCAGCTGGTTGGAGGGGAGATGTGAAAAGTCAAAATTTAAATTCATGTCCAAGCATGCGAGGGGATTTTCTGTTGTATTTGTATATTTGGCAACTATTTTATTGGTATTTTTGATTTTGCGGTTGATTACTCCTGTGATATACAACAGCATCATGGAGTTTGTAAAGCAGCTTCCGAATTATTATAACGATATATTGACGGCTCTTAATAATTTTGATTTGGTTACGATGGATATTGATGGCATGATGAATGAAATGATGAATAACATTTCTTTAGACGGTATGTTTAAGGGGATGGAGCTTAGGGACATATCAAAATACGCCGAAGGAGTGGCGGTTTTTTCATCTACAATTATATCTGTTTTTATGGGAGTCGCCATATCGGTATATATTTTACTTGACCGTGATTCTTTGGGGGATTTAATTAAAAGGACGATTAATTTGTATGTGAGACCCAAATACGCGAAACCGATTATAAAATATGTGAAAAAGATAAATGAGTTTTTATATAAATATTTGTATTGCCAATTGCTTGACGCATGTATAATAGCCATTGTATCATTCATAGGTTTATCCATTATAGGAGTGAAGTATGCACCGGTTTTTGCGTTGTCGATTGGTATTTTAAACATGGTACCATACTTCGGGTCGATTATAGGGGCGGTTGTGACCATTGTTTTTACTATATTCACGGGCGGGATAAGCACTGCTGTATGGACAGGCGTGTTTTTGATAGTTTTGCAGCAGATTGACGCGAATGTCATGCAGCCTAAGTTAGTAAGTTCTAATCTTAATGTCAGACCGTTTTGGATTATTTTGGGTATTGTAATTGGAGGCGGGTACTTTGGTTTGATAGGGATAGTACTTGCAGCACCGTTTGTCGCAGTTATTAAAATTATGGTGCAGGATATATTTGAAGCGAGAGAAAAGAGCATGGATGCCCGCTCTGCAAGCATGCGCGGCAGTATGTTGATTGACGACGGAGATTAATATAAATCAAAGGATGAAACACATGGATATTATAAAGACTAAATGTCCGGCGAAAATAAATTTGGCGCTTGATGTTATTCGCAAACGTGACGACGGGTATCATGACGTGGATATGATAATGCAAAGCGTACCGCTTTACGATATGATTAGCGTTGAAAGAACACAAACAGAAGAAATTAATATCAGTACCGATTGTAAAGGCTTGTGTACGGATGATAGGAATATTGCGTATAAGGCGGCGGAGATGTTTTTGTCGGAATTGGATATAAAAAGCGGACTTTCCATTCATATACAAAAGAATATTCCGATAGGGGCAGGACTTGCGGGGGAAGCGCAGATGCGGCAGGGGTTTTAAGGGTTATTAATCAGATGTTTGACGCAAAGTTGACGCAGGAAGAGTTGATGAAATTTGGTGAAGGATTGGGTGCGGATGTGCCGTTTTGCGTAATGAATTCAGGGGAAGTCGGTGTGTGTGCTAGGGCTGAAGGTATAGGAACACGGCTTGAACGGATTAACTCTAAGCTTAATTTATATTATGTTCTTGCGAAGCCTAAATTTTCAGTGTCTACCGCATGGGTATATAATAATTTGCGGTTATCGGATATCAAATCAAGACCGTCTATTACGCAGGTAATTTCGGGTATCGAATCCGGGAATGTTGAAATGGTGTCTAAAGACACAGGTAATGTGTTGGAAAGCGTGACTGTGATTAAATATCCTATTATTGAGGAGTATAAAAAAATATTTACAGATAACGGGGCAGTGTTTTCTTTGATGAGCGGGAGCGGGCCGACAGTTTTTGGCGCGTTTTGTGACAATAAGGACGCGCGAAATGCATATAATAATATAAAAAAGCGGGCAGGCGTCTGCTGGCTATTTTGCGGTGATACTATAAATTAAAAAGATTGAAAAATTTGCGTAAAAATTATATTGATTTTTAAAGTAGGATATGATATAATAATTTTACTTACTTAAGATAAACACCATGTAAAAATGGTGTTTTGTTATGTGAATAATAAGTTATCAGTTATTAATTGTGTTTGATTTGTTAAGATAGAGAGGTATTTAACAATGGTTAAAAGAGTTGCATTTTTATGCATATCGGCAATAATTATAAATATTTTGTTTGCTGTTTCGGTTTTCGCGTCGCCTGACGCGGTTGCTCCTTGTGAAGAGGGGAATGTTAATGATTTAATAGTAATAACAAAACCGGAGAATCAAACGCTGACAACATTTGACCGTGTGTGTTTTGTGTCGGGATATGGAAAGGAAGGGACTGTAGTTACTTTTTATTCGTATTCTGCGGATGATGAGGTTTACAAAAAAATGTGGTCGGGTGAGGAAGAGGTTTCCCTTGCTATTGGGGCGTCAAGTTTATTTATGAAGAATATTGACCTTGTTTCGGGCAAAAATGAAATATTATTGTATGCGGAATATTGGGATGGTACATATCAAATTGTAAAGCTTGAAGTGAGGGCGGTTAATTACAATTTAATTGAGATTATAAAAAGTTTAGCGAAGTAAAGATAGGAATATTGTTTGTAAATTTGAATTTTGCCGCAGGGGTTTAATATATAAGGGTATGAAAAATAAAGCAAATTCGGGATTTTTTAACAAGTTAACAGAGAATTTAAAAACACTGCTTCTTATTGCGCTAATTATAAGCAGTGTTTATTTTGCTGTTCAAATCTTTGACAGTCAATATGCTTTAGGTAACGGCGAACAAGGTTCGATTTTTGAGTACATTAAAGCGTGGACTGATAAGGTTATTGGCCGTGAAAAACAAAATGAATATGAATATGAACCGAACGCCGCATTTTTTTCGTCTATTGCGCCGCCGTGTGTTGTGGTTAATGACGGAGAATATAGGAATGTATATTTTGAAAGCAGTGAAGAGTATAACGAAATATATCCAATAACACAGGGTGTAATATCTTCGTTATACACGGCTGAGCCTATGTCGCAGGAGATGTTGCCTGATGACACGGAATGGAGAGGCGCTCTTGGTGTAAAAAGTATATATATGAAATATAATACGCATGTGTCACCGCGTGTGGTTTTGCGTTTTTTGGGAGCAAGCGCTGAACATGTGTTACAAAATATTTCTTTGTATGATGAAGTGATTATACTTCCATACAGTGATGAATATTTAAAAGGGGTTACAGTATATATAAGAGATATTAACAGCTCTAAGATTGTGAAATTTGTAATATTGGCTGATGTGAACAATCTTGTAAAAGCTATGGAGTCATCTCCGAAAGCTTTGTCTGAGTATTTGTTTGGATTTGAAATAACCAGCGCGGCAAGTGATGCTTTTGTTATGGATGGAATGGATGGTATGCCGTTGGATTCAATGCTTTTGATACCGGTTTCTACTGTGAGAACGCCTTTTATTAAGCCGCATAGCTATATTACAGCGGATGCAGTGACCGCAACGCTTTCTCCTAACATTACCGGTGAGATTTTAAAATCGTTTGAGTATAATGCGAATTTTTTAAGGCAGTATGCCGAGAAGGATAACACAACGGTTTTTGTTGACGATTATAGTACGTTAAAGATTGACCAAGCCGGCGTTATTGAGTATAAAGCCTCAGACAGCCGGAGGGGACTGAATTTATTTGGAGATAAAAGGGTGGCTAAGCAGGATCAGTTGTACGCGTCAATTAATAGGATTATGGATATTATATATAACATTCAAGGTGCGGCAGACGCGGAAAGTAATATTGGAGAAAGCCACTATAGGTTAAAACTGTCAAGCCCTGTGGATGTTGAATGGTTTGAAAACGAAGCTATAATTACTTTCGATTATACATATGAAGGAATAGATATTGATTTGGATGGGAGCAGCGCTGTTATTGCGGCGGTTAAGGATGGTGTTTTAACGTACTTTAAATTTTATCTTACTAGGTTTGAAGCTGATAAAGAAAGTGCCCCTAATGAGCCGATGTTTTCAGCGTTGCAGAGATACGCAGAGGAAAAGTACATTTCGGATAACAGGTTGTTTTATGTTAAGGATGCCCGTTTATGTTATAAGCTTAATTCCGTGTCAGGAAGTGTGCATACAAGTTGGAAAGTGACAGAAAAATAGTGTTTTAAAGGAGAACCAATATGGATTGGAATAGAGTGAGGAACATATTAATTATTGTATTTTTAATAATTAACGTTGTTTTGTGCGCATTCTATTACAGTATTAAAAGGCAGGAAGAAGGTATTGCGGTACAAGCGCAAAAAACAGTAATTGATTTACTTGCTGAAGATAACGTTGTATTGAATATTAAAAATATTCCGCATCGTGGCAAGGCTATGAAAAGTTTATATATTGAACGTACAATACAGTCGGAAATAAGCTTTATTGAAAAAATAATGGGTGAGTATTATATTGTGAGCGAAGGGAGTTATGCGAATCAAAATAAAACGTTATCCATTGTGTCGGGAGTTATAGATTTTAAAGACGCTACACCTAAGGATGAAAAAATTAATCTTTCCGTGATGTCTAATGCTGATATTGAAAGATTCTGTGTGCAAAATATTAAAAAATACGGAATTAGTTTGGATAATACGGTTTTTAAGGGGATTAACACAGCTGGTGAGAATAAAAAGGCAATCTTCACGTATAAATATGATGGCTATGAAGTTCTTGACGCATATGTTACGGTTGAGCTTTCAGTTAACGGAATTGTCGCAATACAGGGAAAGAACATTATTATAAGCGGTTATTTGACGGATGAAAAAATAGTGACAGTGCTTGAATTGAATGATGTCTTGGTTACATTTAAAAATAATCCGGGGATTAATAAGGAAAGAAAGACCGAGATTATAAATATTTCGCAAGGTTATTATGTGGGAAGCGGAGCGGAACAGTATAAAAGCGCTATAGCGATACCGGTATGGCAATTTGCCACAGACGACGGAAAAATATATTATTATGACGCAAGGAACGGAAGTTATATAGAGTGATATTCTGTTACTTTTGCCACGCCGCAAAAGGACACATTCGTGTCTTACATCGCCGCGAATATGATAAGCAACCTACTAACTCGCGGCGAAAAAACAGGCAATAGCCTGCGGACAAAGTCGCCCCGCGACTCGCGTGCCCTTTAGGGTATTCCGTACTTATAATGTCGGAAATTTATTCCGCCTTCGGCGGCAACCTTGATAGGGTATGTCGTTGGGGGTGGATTTTTTTGCAAAAATTTTAGAAAGGTATTGACTTTTTGAGTGCCGTATAATATAATGTTTATGAGTTCCGAAAAAGGAGGCGAAATATTACGGAACAAAAAAAGAAAGGTCGCCCGCCTGTTGATAACCCTTTACAATATGATATAAAGGTTAGAGTGGATAAGAAAGCACTGGAAAAGTTAGATTATTGTAAAGAAAAATTATCTACCACACGTGCAAATGTTTTACGTAAGGGGTTAGATAAGGTTTATGATGACCTTAAATAAAAAAGGCAATCCGTCAACTCGCGAAAGTAAACACGGATTACCCAATCACCCCACACAAATATGGAGTAAATCTAATTATACCTCATTTTTGTTGGGAAATCAATCAAAAATTTTAGGAGGGTATAATTATGGTATGTATGCAGTTAAGTCAAGAAAGGTATGAGAGTTTTAAAAGACAATTGATTGAAAAGGCACAGCAAGAGCCATTCGATGCTAGCTTTACTGTGCCGATTGAGGTCAACGGTACGGAATATTTATTAAAAGTTCAGCCAAGCAGAAAGTGCAAGATGTATGCTTTGCAAGCGTTAAAGATTGAGCGAGATAAACACGGTAAGTTATTTGAGTTAATCACAAATAATGTTTTTCTTGTATCGCTTATGGACATTTTAGTCCGTCAGTGGGTTGGTTAATATCGGTTGATAAACAACATAAAAATACCCTTATATGCAAATATAAGGGTTGGTTTTTAAATTTAAATGGCGACCCGGAAGGGGCTCGAACCCTCGACCTCCAGCGTGACAGGCTGGCATTCTAACCAACTGAACTACCGGGCCATATAAAATGAAAATGCTAGCCGCAATCATAAAAAAATATGGTGGGCACAATAGGGCTCGAACCTATGACCCTCTGCTTGTAAGGCAGATGCTCTCCCAGCTGAGCTATGCGCCCACGTTTTTTATGTTCCGATTATTCCGCATCGACAACAGAAAGTATTATACAATATGTTTGAAATAATGTCAATGGTAAATTTTCTGATTTATGACGATTTAAACCCATCTCACAAAAAAAACATACTATTTTCTCTAAAATACTTCTCTTATCTTTAAATTTGATGATAATACCAAAAAAATAAAAACCCTTTGATTAATCAAAGGGTTTTTATTTTTTTGGTTTAAATAAAATTATCCTCTTCTAACATTAGAAGCTTGGGGACCCTTGTTGCCTTCAGTAACTTCAAAAACAACTTCCATGCCTTCGTCAAGCGTTTTGTATCCGTCCATATCTATCGCCGAAAAGTGAACAAACACGTCCTGACCAGATTCAGTCTCGATAAAACCAAAGCCTTTAGATGCATTAAACCATTTTACTTTACCTTTTTCCATGTAACTATACCTCCTTACCTGAAAACTAGCACTAATTGCAGTCGGGAAACAGTGTAACACAAAGCTTATATTTTGTCAATTACTTTTTTGCAACGAAAACCACTCTTTCACTTTTATCTTTTAATTTATTGAATGTGTATTCGTCAAAGCATCCTATAACCGTCATATCAGTCGATTGTAAAATTGAACTGATTTCCTCAATTGAGTATGCCCGTTCAGTGTGCAATTCATCAAACCTGCTGTACAGGGTTTCGTTTTTACAAAAAAATGTAAGGTCAAATTCACAAAGTCTGCTTTTAGCATCAAAATTATTACGCCAAATATAATATATATCTTGCGCGTCATTGATAAATATATTATTTCCCAAAATTTCTTTAAACTTGTACAAAGTGTTAATGTCAAATATTAACAATCCGTTTGGGTTAAGATAATTATAACACAGTTTAAAAAATCTTTTTAAAGCCCGTTTATCCGTAATGTAGTTTACGCTGTCAAGGACACATACCATAGCGTCTACCGTGCCGTACAGTTCAAAATCCGTTATGTCTTGATTAAGGAATAAGATGTCTTGATTGTGTGTCTCGGCTTTAATTCGGGCGGAGTTAAGCATTTGAACGGATAAATCAACACCAATCATTTCATATCCGCGGACAGATAACGGAACTGTTATGTTTCCTGTTCCGCAGGCTAAGTCTAAAACAAGCGAAGGCTTTGTGCCAAAGCGAGCAAATGCCTCATCTATGTAATCCGCAATGGCTTCATAATCTATATCCTGTTGTAATGTGTCATAAATTGTGGCAAAATCTTCATACATGTTCTTTATGCCTCCTCTATCAGTTTTTTCATATCTATAGGCAACGGAATATCAAATTCTAAATTTTGCGCGTTTATGGGGTGTTTAAAGCCCAAATAAAATGCGTGTAGAGCGTGTCTTGATAAAAGCTCTTGTGTATCGCTTTCGTAACCATAAAGCCAATCGCCAACCAAAGGATGTCCCAAATGGCTTAAATGTACACGTATCTGGTGCGTTCTGCCGGTTTTTGTTTCGATTTCAAGGATGGTGAATTTACTTGTGTATTCCAACACATGGTAAAGTGTAACTGCATTCTGACCGGTCGAAGATACTCTGCGCTTTAAAATGCTGTTCGGCTCACGTCCGATAGGAAAGTCTATAGTGCCGATATTTGGCAGTGCTTTTCCGTGAACAATAGCTATATATTTTTTTATAATGATATTATCAATTAATTGCTGTGATAAAAGCGCGTGTGCGTATTGGTTTTTTGCGATGATACATAAGCCGGACGTATTTTTATCCAATCGGGTCACGGGGCGGTATATATGCTGTTCACCCATTTGCTGCCAGTGATAAAGCATTGCATTTCCCAGCGTTGTTTCACGGTCTGCGCCGCATGGATGAATATGCATATTTGCGCTTTTGTTTACCACGGCAATGTCTTCATCTTCGAACACTATATCCGGTTTCGTATTATATGGGGTAAAACTGCTTGGATTTTCATCGTTGATTATAATTGTCAAACAATCGCCGTGGTGCAATATATCGGTGCTTTTTAATATTAATCCGTTTCGCTGTAAACATCCCGATAGTTTTAAACGGTTAAAAAGCCGAGTTGAAATGTTAAGATTATCCTTTGCGAACCGTTCTACCGTGGCGCCGTTGTAATTTATATCTATTTCATATTGTAAAATTCTGTTCATATGTTACTCTCCGTTAAAATTGTGCTTATAATTAACATTAATAGTATAACATTAATTGTTAGTTTTTGTGAAACATTTTTTTGTTGATTTATACCAATAATTTTCATGAAAAATTGTTAATTATTAATAAAAATTGATGCGAAAAATAACGAAAATTTCCCTGTAAAGTCATGTGTGCGTAAGACTTTGCACATAAATATGAAAAGTAAAACAAACAAAAGTTGTGCTTTACAATCAATCACATATATAGTATAATTTGAATGCAATTACTGAAAAACATACTATATATTGTGTTTTGCTGACATAAGGAGGTTAGTCTGAAAGATGAATACGGGAACTGAAATGCCGGATGTTGAATTGATAAAAGGCGCCGGCGGTAATGGGGATTGGTTTGCGAATGACTTGCAGAAAGACATTTGGGAAAAAAAGTACTGTGTAGCGAAGGAAAGCCTGGATGGCTTTTTTGACAGGATATCGGGCGGGAACGCCTCGATAAAGGATCTTATCAGGCAAAGGAGATTTATGCCGGGAGGCAGGATACTTGCAAGCCGCGGGCTTAATAAGGACGGCAGAAAGATTACATATTCCAACTGCTATGTTATTTCACCGCCTGATGATAACATAGAAAGTATTTTTGAGTGCGCGGCAAAGCTTGCGCGCACATATTCTTACGGCGGAGGCTGCGGTGTTGATATTTCCGGGCTTTCTCCCGCAGGCGCAAGGATTAATAACGCCGCAAAAGCGACGACGGGAAGCATATCCTTTATGGATTTATATTCTTTGGTGACGGAGCTTATAGGTCAATCGGGAAGACGTGGGGCGCTTATGATTTCCCTTGATTGCGGACATCCCGATTTACTTAATTTTATAGATATTAAGTCTGATTTAAAAAAGGTGACAAAAGCGAATGTGTCAATAAGAATATCAGACGATTTTATGAATGCGGCGGTAAAAAACGAAAACTGGATGCTGAGGTTTACTCGTAAGGAAACGGGAGAGGTTATAGAAAAGGAAGTAAACGCAGGCAAAATGTTGTCTAAGATTGCGTATAATAACTGGGATATGGCGGAGCCGGGAGCTCTTTTTTGGGACAGGATTAAAAACTGGAATTTGCTCAGTGAGGACAAACGCTTTGAATACGCGGGCGTCAACCCGTGTGCGGAAGAGCCTCTGCCGGCGGGCGGAAGCTGCCTTTTGGGGAGCATTAACCTTGCGGAGTTCATAAAACGACCGATGACAAGCAATGCCGAATTTGATTTTGATGCGTTTAAAAGCGCTGTAATAATTTCTGTAGAGTATTTAAATGAGGTATTAGACGAGGGATTGCCGCTGCACCCGCTTGAAGAGCAGAGAAAGAGTGTTGCTGACTGGAGGCAAATCGGTCTTGGTATTATGGGACTGGGTGACGCTCTTATTAAGATGGGTATTCGCTACGGCAGTGATGAGGCGGTAGAAATATGTGATAAAATCGGGTTTTGCATGGCTGACACCGCTATATACGCGTCCTCTCTTTTAGCGAAGGAACAAGGCACGTATCCTAAGTATGACAAAAAGGCTGTTTTTAAAAGCGCATACTTTAATGCGAACACAACTGAGGAAACAAGGAAGCATGTGGAGGAGTATGGACTTCGCAATAGCCAACTTTTGACTATTGCCCCGACGGGGTCGATTTCAACTATGCTGGGTATAAGCGGCGGCGTGGAACCTATATTCAATATCGCATATACCCGCAAGACGGAGTCATTGCACGGACAGGACAAGTATTATAAGGTATTTACAGCTATCGTAAAAGAATATATGGATATGCACGGAATTATTGATGAAGAGGACTTGCCGGGCTTTTTCGCGACTGCTATGACATTGAAGTATGATGAGAGGATACGTATGCAAGCCGCGTGGCAAAAACATATTGACGCATCGATATCGTCAACTGTCAATGTGCCTGAGGATTTCAATCTGGACGAGGTGCGCAAGCTGTACATTTCTGCGTGGGAGCATGGATTGAAGGGTGTAACCATATACCGAGATAATTGCAGGCGGAGCGGGATTTTGATAAACAAGCCGGAGGAAAAAGAAGAAAAAGACTTTGAATTTGATGAGATTTCGCCAATCGGACGAGGGAATTTGGGGAAAACATACGGGACAACATCGAGGTATAAAACCTCCTGCGGGAGTTTGTTTATTACAATAAACCGTGACAGTAACGGGCATATTGTAGAGTCGTTTGTAAACACCTCGAAAAGCGGGATATGTAAATCGAATGTGGATGCTATGAGCCGCTTGATTTCTCTGGCTTTAAGAAGCGGGGTAAAGGTGGACGAGATTATTGACCAGCTTAGCCATATAAACTGCGCGGCGTGTGTGCGTACACAAGCGAGGGGAGAGAAATTGGATGGCATGTCCTGTCCTGATATTATATCCCGCGCCATTGCAGAGGAGTATAAAACGAAGCCGTCTGCATTTTCGCAAAAAAACGCTGAGCCTAAAAGCGTTGCAAAAGCTGAGCAGGAACAAAACAGGGTTACCTGTCCTGATTGCGGCGAGGCAATGAGGCATGAGGGCGGATGTGTGATATGCGCACAGTGTGGCTGGTCAAAGTGTTTTTAGAAAGGAATGATTATATCTATGAAGACAAGAGGCTTTGAAATAGCAAAAGGGTTTGAAAGTTGTGATATACACCTTCCGGCACGCAGCACAGAACATAGTGCGGGTTATGATTTTGAATGCGCCGAGGATGTTGTTATTCCATCAGCATGGAACACTGATGGCGAGCAAAATGTCGTACCTGTACTCGTGAAAACAGGGGTTAAGGCATATATGCCGGAGGATGAAGCATTGTTTTTATACAACCGTTCAGGCAACCCTAAGAAAAAAGGCTTGATAGTGGCAAACTCAGTAGGTGTTGTAGACAGTGACTACTATTCTAATCTCGATAATGACGGGCATATTATGTTTGCGTTTTATAATTTTTTTAAGCATGAAGTCACTATAAAAAAAGGCGAGAGAATAGGACAAGGAATATTTCAAAAATTTTTTAAAGCTGATAACGATAACGCAACTGCCGCGCGTGAAGGCGGATTTGGCAGCACCGGACAATCGTCCGTTTCTCCGCGTGCCGAATAGATGCGCGCGGCAAGAAAGATGTGTGTACTGATTTTAAAAGTAAAACGATTTACTTACGCGTCAGAATGTTGAGAGGAGCGACATGCGCTCCTTTTGCATATCAGACATTTTTTATTACCATTATTTGCGGATTGATAATTAAGCAGTATTATGTTAGTATGTACTTAATTAAAAATTACGTGAAATGAGGAATGGTCATGAAATTTAAAAATTTTATTGATAAAGTAAATAAAATAAATGAAGTTTCTCTTTTGACTATGCGTTATGGCACGCAATTCGGCGTGGGGTTTGCATAGCCGGAATTCTTATATATCTTATGAATAAACATTTGTACATATTTAATTACATGGGCGAGCAATACAGCATTCAGATTATGACTTCTGGTATAAGTCTGTTTGTGCAGTTTATGATAGCGGGGATTGTAATGGATATTGTACAAAAACGAAGAGGATAGTTGACAAAAGCAAGCGGATGTTAAATCAATCCGCTTGCTTTTTAATATACAGGAAATTTATTCGTGTGATAAATTGTTTGCACATACTGTTTGCGCGAATTGCCGGCGCGGGCTTCCGCGCTTAATCAAAAACTTTTCGTGCAATCGCAACTGACGACATTGCGTCACAGGCATAAAAATCAGCTCCTATTTGTTTCGCGTATTCCTCTGTTAAAACAGCGCCGCCCACCATTACTTTTATATCAGAATTTTTATCCTTAAGCGCTTTTATCGTTATTTCCATGCTAGAGAGGGTTGTGGTCATTAACGCGCTAAGCCCGACAAGGTTGACGTTGTTTTTTATAGTTTCGTCAACTATTTTTTGAACCTTCACATCACGCCCTAAATCTATTATTGAGTATCCGTAATTTTCTAAAATTACTTTTACAATGTTCTTTCCGATGTCGTGAATATCACCTTCTACAGTGGCAAGAATGATCTTTTTTCTTATATCATCATGTGTGTCTTGTTCTTTGTCGATGCTTTTTCTGACAAGCTCAAACGCGACCTTGGCCGCCTCTGCGGATTGTAATAGCTGAGGCAAAAAGATTTTGTTATTTTCATAATCTTTTCCTATTTCGTCTAAAACCGGTATCAAAAATTGTTCTGCGACAGTCAATCCGTCAGTGTTTTTCAGCAATTCTTCACAGCACGACTTTGTTTCGTCTTTAAGTCCGCTTTTTATGCAAAACGCTATATCGTTTTCAGTATTTGACGGTACGGAGGATGAAATATTACCGAATCTTTCGATATATTTTTGGCTCCCTGCGTCAATGTTTGTCAATTGGTTGAAACAGTATACAGTATCTGTCATATCGGCAGAGTTAGGATTCATAATAGGCAAATCAAGTCCGTTTGCCAATGCCGCGGCTAGGAAAAACTGATTCATTTTTTCCCGAGCGGGCAGTCCGAAGGATATGTTAGATATTCCTAACACAGTCTTAACGCCTAGATTTTCTTTTACCATTTTGACTGCTTTAATTGTTTCAAACGCAATCTTTTGTTCCGCGCTTGCCGTAAGGGTTAAACAGTCTATAAACACATCATTTTTCTGTATTCCGTATTCTGCCGCTTTTTGCACTATTTTTTCGGCAATTTTAAAACGTTCTTCTGCCGTTTTGGGTATTCCGTCACTGTTTAAGGTTAATCCCACAACCGACGCACCATATTTCTTTGCAAGGGGTAAAACCTTGTCAAGAATTTCGTCATCTCCGTTGACCGAGTTAACGATAGCTTTGCCGTTATATACGCGTAATGCCGCTTCAATGGTATGCGGATTTGATGAGTCGATTTGAAGAGGTGTATTAACTATAGACTGAACTGATTTTACAACATCTTTCATTACTTCTGTTTCATCAATTTCAGGCAGTCCCACGTTTATGTCCAATATATCCGCTCCCGCCTCGGTTTGCTCAATTGCCTGTGTAACAACATAATCAAGGTCATTTTTTATCAGCGCCTGCTGAAGGTTTTTTTTGCCGGTGGGATTAATTCTTTCGCCTATAATCCTGACACGGTCTATTGTCACTATCTTAGAGGGTGTACATACCGCGCAGATATCAACGGGTTTTCTTTTTGCGGGAATCAGCCTGGCTGTAATTTCTTTTAAGGCTTTTATAAATTCGGGGTTAGTGCCGCAGCATCCCCCCACAACACTAACTCCCAAATCAATGATTTTTGACATTTCCTGCGCGAATTGACTTGGATTGACGTCATATGTTGTTCTTCCGTCAATAATATTAGGCAGTCCGGCGTTTGGTTTAATGATTATGGGCAGGTTCGTCCATTTTACAAGCTCTTGTACCATCGGATACATTTGTACGGGGCCTAACGAACAGTTAATTCCTATAAAATCGACTCCAAGCCCTTCTAACGTCACTGCCATTGAGGATATACTTGTGCCTGTGAAGGTGCGCATGTTTTGTTCAAAAGACATTGTGCAAAACACAGGTAAGTTACTGTTTTCTTTTGCCGCAAGAACGGCGCATTTTAACTCGTATAAATCCGTCATGGTTTCGATATAAACCGCGTCTACGCCTGCTTTTTGCCCCGCAATCACCTGAGCTTTAAAAAGCTCGTACGCGTCCTCAAAGGTCAGCATGCCCATTGGTTCTAACAACTCACCGATAGGTCCGATATCTAACGCAACAAACCCGTTGTATTGTTTCACCGCTTCCTTTGCGATTGCCGCAGCATGGGTTATAACCTCCTCCGGACTGTATCCGGTGGATGATAATTTATGAGCGTTCGCGCCGAAGGTGTTTGTCAGTACCATGCCGGAACCCGACTTAAGGTACGCAAGATGAACATTTTTCACAACCTCGGGTGAGGTTATATTTAAAACCTCAGGATTTTCTCCCGCACCCAGTCCGTTTTGCTGCAGCATTGTCCCCATAGCGCCGTCTAAAACCAATATGTTATTTTTTGTGAACTCTAAAAGACCCACAAACTTCCCCTCCTTTTTTTAATGTACAACTCTCATTATATTTACATACGACACAATAGTGACGCAAATTTGACGCATCAGTGACATCGTTTTGGCTTTCGGGCAATATGCCCATTATTGCGGTTACGGATTTTCTTGGTATCATAATATTTGCTGAGTTGCAAAATAAACCGATAGTTTTTTGCGTATTTAAAACCGATAAGAATTCCGATTGGATTTCGATAGGTAAATCGCCGTATCCGCAGCTATACCGCTGTGTGAGCGGGTGTGTCTTTAGTAATTTGCTTTCGAGTTCATCGCATACGACCTCGATTGCAGCAGTTGCTATTGCGTCCAATAAAATTCCGTCGCTGACGGAGATTTTTTGATAATAGTTTATGATTTTGTCAACCTCAACACCTATAGTTGCAGCTATAAGGACGCATTCGGTTGAATTTTTTAGAAGTTTTGCTATGCTTTCTCCTGTCAGTATCAAATTGGTTGATTTAATCTTAATTCCTTCGTCTATTTTTTCGGTTTCATACCTTGTGCATATAAATCTTGGATTTGCCGTGTTTATAATAATTTTTTTGCATCGTTCAAGGTCGGACAATAATTTTTCGGTTATTTCCTGCCCGCTATGCCCTAAATATTTCAATATTTCACTATTGCTTAAATTAATATTGTCTATCTTTATATCATTATACATCAAAGCACTCCATAATTAAAGAACAAATCAAATCAACCTTCTTAAGAGGTGTCATAATATAAAATCCGTCTGCGTGAGTATAAACCGAATTGATAATACCACGGCAAAAATTAATGGAAATATCATATACTTCTTCTATCGGCTTGTCTTTAAGCTGTGAAATTATATCCTGCGGTATTTCGATTCCCGCTACCTCGTTGTTTAAAAAGACAGCGTTTTTATAGCTTGCGACAGGTAAAATACCGGCATACATCTTGCAGTTTAATTGTTTGCTTGCTTTTATAAAATTATCCGCGGCGGTTTTTGTAAATATGGGCTGTGAAAATAAAAATTCAGCTCCGTTTTCAATTTTTTTATTACAGCGGGTAAGCTCGTTTTCAAAATTCAGAGTATTTACATTTATCGCGCCGCCTGCGGAAATCGGATTATGCGCAAAAATCTCTGCGTTTAGGCTGTTGATATAAGCAATAAGCTCTATTGAGTTAAAATTAAATACGCCCGATTTTCTGAAGTATGTGTCGGATGCCACAGGGTCGCCGGTTATGGCAAGTATTTTGTCAATCCCTTCAAAACTTGCCCCTAAAAGAGTGCCTTTAATTGATATGTGATTTTTATCCCTACACGTTATATGCGGCAAAACATCTATACCGGTTTCCCGCTTTACCTTGGCAGCGGTCATAACACTGTCTGCCCTTGCCTTTGCAAGCGGAGAATCCGCAAAGGTTATCATGCTTACACCGGAGGTTTTAAGCTTAGCGGCGGCGTTTAATATAAAACCGCAGTCGCTGTCATGCGGTGGGTCTAACTCAACCGCTAAAGGTTTTAACGCAAGCTTTTTGGTGTTTTTGCCCATCGGATAAGAATAATCGCGGTTTATTTTATTTATAACTTTTTTTGAGGAATTTACGCATTCAATCGCAAGGCGTATATGTTCGGGGGTGGTTCCGCAGCAGCCGCCGAAAATATTTATGCCCGCCATATGAAGCTCGTTAATTTTACTTGCGAAATATTCCGCGTTATTTTGAAAAACCGTGCGCCCGTTCACTGATGAGGGGTAGCCCGAATTAGGCATAATCGATAAAGGTTTTGAAATTTTCTTCATATCTTTAACTAAATTAAGAAGGTGTGCCGGACCGCAGATACAATTTAGCCCTGCTATGTCAATGTCGTTGTTTGCCTCGGCACTGTTTAATAAATCTTTGTAATACAAGCCGCGTCTTGTGTATCCGTCCTGTGAAACGGCAAAGGACGTAAGAACCGTTGATCGCGGAACTTTTTCTTTTATCAGTCTTAAAGCAGGGGTTATAACTTCATATTCACATAAAGTTTCAAATAAAAAATTTACAGCGCCCGATTCTATAAATATATCTGCGATTTTGGCGTATTGATCACTTGCGGCGGAGGGGTCATCCTCGTTTATATATCCGATATCAGCAAATATGGAAACATTTGTGTTTTCGGCTGCCTGCACAGCAAGGTTGTATCCTGCTTTAATGACAGAGCGGATTTCATGGTAATCCTTGCATACAGAAAGGTTCGCGTTGAAGGTGTTGGTTTTTATGGCGTTAACGCCGGCTTTAATATATTCCCTGTGTATTGATAAAACAGTATCGGGGTTTGATATGTTCGCGTATTCGCAGGGTGAGTTGTCGTTTGTTAGGTCATAATAATATGTGCCGAAAGCCCCGTCAAAAAATTTAAGCATATGTGATTTGTTCCTTTCGATAATTATCTTTTTGTATATAAGGAAGTATAGGTAAATATTTAACAGAACTGTTAGAAAATCAGGGCTCCCGAAAAATCGTTAGATTTTTTGGGAAAGAGGAGTAGCCGACCTAAAAGCGAGATTTTGTCCGTTGGGACAAAACGAGCGAAAAAGGTCGTGCTAGGACGACGGCACAGGAAGCGCAGCTACTTTGCCTGCCAGTATATCATTCCACGGTCAATCCACCCTGCCTGATGGTAGAGTATTAATTAGCGGAGGGTGGGGGCCTCGTAATAATGTATATATATATTCACCAAGCATCAATACTTGGACAGAGGTTGCGAGTATGCCTGATACTGCTCGTTCTCGCGCTCAATCTACCTTGTTAGATGGCAGAGTAATGGTGAGCGGTGGTGAGAATGGTGTTCATCTTAATAGCGCCTATATATATACACCTAGCAATAATAGTTGGTTTGAAGCGGCAAGTATGTCTAATACTTTTTATTATCATGGTCAATCTAGTTTAATTGACGGCAAAGTGTTGGTCACAGGAGGATGGAGTGTCAGTCAACTTAATAGTTATTATATATATACGCCTAGTGGTACAGCGAAAGGATCGTGGTCAAATATATCAACTTTACCTGCAGCCTTTGAACGTCACGGGCACTCTACCCTTAACGATGGCAGAGTATTAATTAGCGGTGGATTTAATTCTCGAAATAATGTTTATATGTACACACCAAGTGGCACATGGGCCCCGGTATCAAGCTTATCTGTAGGGTTAAATGACCATAGGCAGTCTACTTTAATGGATGGTAAGGTGTTAGTTAGTGGAGGAAGCAAAGGAAACGATGTCCCGTATTATAATACAGTATATGTATATGCACCTAATGCTAGTAGTGGCTCGTGGTATGAAGTGAAATCTATGCCTGTTAGTGTTCGTATGCATGGGCAATCTACATTAGCAGACGGAAGGGTGCTCATTAGTGGGGGGCAAGATACTAATGGCACACTCAACACCGCTTATATTTACACGCCGGCGGGGTGGGTGGCAGTGGGGAAACTTTATTTTATTATATCTTAATTCATAATACCTTATAAGTCAATATATACGGGAAAATAAAAAAATCTCATTTTCAAAAAAGAAGATGAGATTTTTGTAAGTTTAATTCAAATTAAAATTATTTAAACAGCATTTCGTATGGAGGAGAAGGGACGAATTCCGTCGTTTGCAGGGTAAATGCTTACAAATTTTATTGAATGTAAATCGCATACCAGTGTGTTATTGCCGGCAAGCTCTTGAATAACCACATAGTCAGCGGCTACTTCTTTCAATATACCAACGCGTTCTATGTATTTATTGGTTCCTACGATAAATTCCAGTTTAACCACTCTGTCTATTTGAGATTGCAAATAGTCCGTAAAATATTCCATATTAGACGGAGAGACCATCGGAACAGATGGCATAGACGGCGCTTCCACTATAAAATTTTCATTTATATTGATAGGGAAAAAGCTGTTGGGAGACGCCATGTTTTGCATTGGCGACTGAAACATATCGTTATTATCCGGCGGAATAGCAATAGGCTCGGCAACGAACGGGAATAAATCAGGGTTTTCAGCATATGGCGGAAGCGGCGGTAAGTCACCCAATTCCATGCTGTTATATTGGTTTGTTGTGTTGTCGTTATTGTTCGGGTTGTTCATCATGCAATGTCTCATGTAAAAAAAATACCTCCTTTTTAAAATTGTTTATTATATTTTGAGAGTATTTCAATGTCGATATACGCCATATTTACACCTCTTTATATATTATGCCGGTTTAATTTCTTTGGAACGAAAAATAATAAAAATTTGAATTTTAACAAATAATAATAGTGAAAATTTAATCTTGAAAGAGGTGGTATTATGGCAAAGAAAGGTATGCGAAGACCGGACCCTAAGGAGCCTCACGGAACAGAAAGCAATAAAAAGAATAATTTTACAAAAAACGAGCAAAAACCGGTTCCCGAAATTCAAGGGAAAGCAAAAGCGGGGCACAAAAAGGATGTAAATTCATAAGCGGGCAATATAATAAGTCCAGTTGAATGAAGTAGCCCTATGTAATTTTTTGGTATAAAAAAATTCAGTTGGCAAAATAGGAAATGATAAAAATTAAACAGCCTTCAAAGTGGGGTAATAAAATTTCCTTGTATATAAAATTACCCTGTGACTGTACGTGTTATAAAAATTATATCATAGAATTGGTCAATTTTTAAATAATGTAAAAAAGACCGTAGGCAGGTCTTTTTTAATTTTTTTGTTAGGATATAAAAGGTCGATTTCGGTTAATTTAGAAAGGTAAATAAAATAAAAGGGGGGAAATTGGTGGAATTTAGAAAAAGAATTGCCCTTTTTGTATCTGTTGATTATTTTAACGCCTGTTGTCAGTTTTTTGTTTGACGGTTTTTTGCCGCAGCATAGTACATTAAATAAAAATATTAGTAATAATATTAATATAGAGGTTATGGCAAACGACGGTGATGCAAAGAAGGTCGTTCCAATGGGGAAATCAATAGGAGTGAATATCAATATAGACGGTGCGATGGTAATGGGGACATCTGAAATGGTTGCCGAGGATAATAAAAAATATTCACCGGCAAAAGATGCTGGAATAAGGGATGGAGATATAATCAAAAAAGTTAATGACAAAAAAATAGGAAGTTTAAATGATTTAACAAAAGTTATCAACGAAGACACGCCAAAGCTTAAAGCTTTAAATGTAGAAATTGAAAGAGGCAACAGAACGGTCAGTACAAAAGTAATTCCCCGTGTTTCTAAAGAAGATAATGAATATAAAGTAGGAGCGTGGGTAAAAGATTCGACATCAGGAATAGGAACGCTGACTTTTTATGACCCTGAAACCAAAACCTTTGGGGCACTGGGACACGGTATAACGGATAGTGATACAGGCATGGTGTTGAAAATGGCAGATGGTAATATCTTAAGTTCCAGGATAATTTCTGTAAGAAAAGGTGAAAAAGGTCAACCCGGCGAGTTAAAGGGAGTTTTTTTAGAGTCGGGAAATAAGCTTGGTACTATAAATAAAAATTGTGAATGTGGTTTATTTGGAAATATAAATGCAGATATGTTGAATCAAGACGGGGATGCAGTAGAGATTTTAAGAAAAAACGAAATTAAAGAAGGAAAAGCGCATATTTTGTCGAATATTGAGGGAAACGCAGTTGAAAAATTTGATATTGAAATACAAAAAGTAATGAAACATAACACTGAAAAATCAAAAAGTATGGTAATCAAAGTTACAGATAATAGATTATTGGAAAAAACCGGAGGCATAGTTCAAGGCATGAGCGGAAGCCCGATTATTCAAAATGATAAAATTGTGGGAGCGGTTACTCATGTGTTTGTAAATGACCCGACTAAAGGGTATGGTATTTTTATTGAAACAATGTTGGATAACGCGCAAAGAGGATATTAATAATGCGTTTGCCGGAGTTTTTTATACAACTCCGGCAAATATTTTACATATTTTTAAAAATATTTCAAAAAAGTATTGACATTTATTGGAAATTAAGTTATATTATAACTGTAATTGGAAAATAATAGCACAACAAAGGAGAGATATGAATGGAAAACCGAATTAAAATTGTTATTGTGGATGACAACAAGGAATATTCTGATACTTTAGTAAAGTATTTAAATGAAGAGAACGGGATTGAGGTAGCGGGGTGCGCGTATGACGGAACAGAAGGATTGGAAATGATTAGCCTGTTAGAGCCGGATATTATTATACTTGACGTTATTATGCCTAATTTGGATGGAATAGGAGTTTTGGAGAAGCTGAGGAAATTATCATTACATAAGAGGCCTAACATTATAATGGTAACGTCTATTAATCAGGAGAGAACGGCGCAGAGATGTTTGGGGCTGGGCGCGGAATATTATATGGTTAAGCCTGTTGATTACGCAAATTTGACGGAAAGAATTAAAGCAATAAGAGGAGACAGCAAACCGCTTATTACATCCAATTTGGCAAAACAGGATTATGTTACTACAAAACCGGATGTTGAAACATTGGTTACCGAGATTATACATGAAGTGGGAATACCTGCGCATATTAAAGGATATCAGTATTTAAGACAGGCAATAATGATGGTAATTGACAATCTTGATATTATTAATTCAATAACAAAAGAATTATATCCTACGGTGGCAAAGCAATATAACACAACTGCAAGCAGGGTTGAAAGGGCAATCAGACATGCAATAGAGGTTGCATGGGATAGAGGAGATACAGAAATTTTAAATAAATTTTTCGGTTATACCATTGCTAATTCTAAGGGTAAGCCTACAAATTCCGAGTTTATAGCAATGATTGCGGATAAATTACGCCTTCAAATGAAGCATACCGCTTAATACAAATTTTTTTAGCCTCCGAACCGGTGTGAAACAATACATCGGTTCGGGGGCTTTGCTGTATCAAAAATTTGTATTGTAATTTATGGTAAAATGATGTAGAATATAAAACACATGATAAAATAGTCCATATGGACTATTTTAAGCTAAACGCTGTTCGCCGTGTGAAATGCTATGCAAACACACATGGCGAATTATATCATGTAAACATGATATAATAGGGGTGTAAAAAATGGAATATGAATTAATAGCGGGGTTGGAGGTTCATACAGAGCTTTCAACAAAATCAAAAATATATTGTTCGTGCGTGAACGAGTTTGGTAGTGAGGTAAACACTAATTGCTGTCCTGTGTGTACCGCAATGCCGGGCACGCTTCCGGTGCTTAATGAAAAGGTGGTAGAGTACGCCATTTTAATGGGACATTCTCTTAATTGCTATATAAACAGCGTTTCCAAGCAGGATAGGAAAAATTATTTTTATCCCGATTTGCCGAAGGCGTACCAAATTTCACAGTCGGATACACCGCTTTGCGAAAAAGGATATATTGATATTTATGTGAATGGTGAAATAAAAAAAATCGGGATTACACGTATTCATATAGAGGAGGATGCGGGGAAGTTAATCCATGAAGAGGGGGAATATACGTTAGCCGATTATAACCGCTGCGGAGTTCCGCTAATTGAAATTGTGTCTGAGCCTGACTTCCGCAATGTTGACGAGGTGAAAGCGTATCTTGACAGTATTAAGGCTATCCTTGAATATATTGATATATCTGACTGTAAGATGCAGGAAGGGTCTATCCGCTGTGATGTGAACGTATCTGTGCGCGCTAAGGGCAGTGAAGCGTTCGGAACCCGTGTTGAGATGAAAAATGTAAATACGTTCAGCGGGGTGTTGAGGGCTATAAAATATGAGTTTGACAGGCAGATTGAGGTTTTGGAATCGGGCGGTGCAATAAGCCAAGAAACACGCCGGTGGGATGATGAAAAGGGTGTGAGCATACCTCTTCGGTCAAAGGAGAACTCGCATGATTACAGGTATTTTCCGGAGCCTGATTTACTGCCGATTGTGATTGCAGACAGCTACATTGAAGATTTGAAGGAGAAAATACCGAGGCTTCCTAATCAGCGTATGATTGAATATATAAAGGATTACGATCTGCCCGAATATGACTCGGAGCTGCTTGCGTTTAACAAATCAAGGTCAGATTTTTTTGAAGAGTGTACAGCGTTAAAAAGAGGTACGCCTAAAGCTGTTTCTAACTGGATTTTGGGCGACATATCAAAAATATTAAATGAAACCGGCATGACTATAACGGCTTTTAAACCGGAAAGCATAGTTGATTTGGTGCAGGCAATTGAGGACAAGCAAATATCCAACACGGCAGGAAAAACAGTACTGGACGAGCTTATAAAGACAGACAAGACGGTTGCCGAGATAATTAAAGAAAAAGGGTTACAGCAAATCAGTGACGCATCGGCTCTTGAAGTGATTGTGGATGAAGTTTTATCGAATAACGCGAAGTCGATAGAAGATTATAAAAACGGAAAAACGAATGTACTTGGTTTTTTGGTGGGGCAGTGTATGCGGGCGTCGAAAGGGCAGGGAAATCCGCAGGTTCTATCGGAATTATTAAGTAAAAAATTGACATAACAATGGTTACGGATGTTCGGTATGTGTGCTGTGCGAAAACTCCCCAGTGACGGGATTGCAAAGGAGGAGGTAAATGTTTGAAGGTTAATAAAGTAATGAAAACCATAACAAGCATGACGCTGATTATACTTATCGCAAAAGCTAGCGGGGTTTTTCGTGATGTTTTGTTTGCGAACTTGTACGGAACGTCATTTGAGGCGGATGTGTTTACCAGTGCCAGCCGCCTGCCGCTTTTGTTTTTTGATTTAACTCTTGGGGCGGCTATTTTGGCTACGTTTATTCCTGTATTTAACAAGTGTATTGCCGCGCGGGGAATGGACGATGCGTGGCGTTTTGCTAATAATTTTATTAATATAACCACGCTGTTTACAATTGTATTTTGCGGGATTGGAATACTTTTTGCCCGCCAAATTGCAGGTATTATGTTGGATTTTGAGCCTGATAAGCTGGAGGCTACCACGAATTGCCTGCGGATTTTGTTTCCTGTTATCATTTTTACCACTCTCGCGTATTCGTTGGTGGGAATACTTCAATCTTTCGACGAATTTAATATTCCGTCGCTTATAAGCCTTGTGTCAAACGGGATTATGATTTTATACCTTGTTTTTTTCGGTAAAATGTTTGGGATTACCGGTATTGCGATATCCATGCTTATAGGGTGGAGTATGCAGTTTTTTGTGCAGATACCTTCGCTTATTAAAAAAGGTTTCCGGTACAAGTTCGTATTTGACCTTAAAGACAGCGCCATGCGGGAGGTAATTAAATTAGCTGTTCCTGTGCTTATCAGTTCATGGGTTCAGCCGATTTGCGTTGTTGTTAACATGAAATTTGCCAGCGGGTTTTATGATGGGGCGGTTTCGGCGCTGGATTACGCAAATAAATTATATCTTTACGGTGTAGGAATTTTTGCGTATGCGGTGACAAATTATATTTTTCCTAAATTATCACGGCTGAATTTTGAGGATACGGATAATTTTGCACAAATGACTCGAACTTCAATTGGATATGTTTTTTATATACTTGTTCCTGTAATGGCATTGTTTATTTCGCTTTCGTCTCCTGTTATCAGCCTTGTGTATGAGCGGGGAGCGTTTGATGCAAACTCGGCGGATATAACGAGCACGGCGTTGTTCTTTTACTCGTTCGGTATGCTGTCATATGGCATATCCGAGGTAATGAATAAAACTTTTTACGCAATGCATGATGGGGTAACGCCGATGATAGGTTCAATTTTTGGGATTTTGTTTAACACTGTAACCGCTTTTGTACTGGTTCGGGTATATGATTTCGGTATCGGAGGGTTGGCGGCGGCGAGCAGTGTGGGGATTACGATTACCGCTGTGATGTTGCTTGTTGTTATTTCGGTAAGAAAAAAGGGAATAGTAGACGGTAAATTTATTATTAATTTCGCAAAAACACTGGTATGTGGAGTTTGTATGTTTTTTGCGGTCAAATATTCGTATGCGGCGGTTGATGCTGCAATGGCGGGAGTAGTCGGGTTTTTCCCGTTATTATTAAAACTTTGTATTGCAAGCGGCATAGGAATTATGGTATACTTAGGTTTAGGGTTTGTGTTAAAACTTTACGAGCAGAGGAATTTAATTAAAGCTCTTTGGAGGTAGAGATTTATGCAGAGAGGATATATTGAAACATTTTTTATATATCTTTGGGACATTGTTAAATGCAGCGCCGTGTACAAGGTTTTGACCACTGTGTACGGGATTGTTTCAAGCGCGTGGCAAAACAGTGTAATTACAGGGTGGTTTCGCAATGCTCAATATGCGGACAAGGTGTGCGCTAACAGTATTTGGTATAAAATGACACGCTGCGTTTTTGCATTTCTTGAATTTTTGCATAAAAAATTGAGTGATATATTGAATCATGCTATTGAAAACAGCGTGATTGTTCGCGGGGCAAATTATCTTTTGCATAATTTATTGGCTTTAAATCTAAAATTTATCGGTTTTTTATCAGGATTTTCCGTGCTGACATATTCTGTATTGGCATTTTTTATAAAAGGACAGCCGGTGGGGTTGATTGCTACAGTTGTTTTGGCTGTTTCGTTAGGGCTTACGTTCCTTGATTATAACATTACTTCGTTTCTTGGACATTCTGTTCTTGTTAAATTTGCAGAGTACTGTACCGGATGTGAACTCAGCTTTGATTTTTTCTATAGAACGAGATGCAAGGATAACAGACGTATCATATGGTCAGTTATTTTCGGGATAATGACGGGCGTGGTTATGACGTTTACATCACCGCTTATGGGAATATTGTTTGTTTTGGGGCTTGCTTTCGTGTTATTAGTGCTTTACAGAGTGCAGGCAGGTGTGTTTTTTACAGTGTTTTTAGCGCCTTTGCTGCCAACTATGCTGGTTGCCGGATTATCGCTTCTTTGTTTAGCGTCATTGATAATTAAATCCTTGACAGCCCGTAATTTTAAGTGGCGGTTCGATATTGTGGGATTTTTAATTATGTCATTGCTTGTTTTATTCTTTGTTTCCGCAGTTACTTCTTTTACAACAGTTAAGAGTATACAAATTTGGATTATCTATTTCGCGTTTATGTCATTTTATTTCACTTTGACCAATGTTATTCAGAGCAAAAAGCAATTATTTTCGCTGATTACTTTATTTGTAATATCAGGTTTTTTGGTTGCCGTATACGGATTGCTGCAATATTATTTTAAACTTAATGTAACGCAGGCATGGATTGACGAGGAAATGTTTGAGGGAATATCAATGCGCATTTACTCAACGCTTGAAAATCCTAACGTTTTGGGTGAATATTTATTGCTTGTTATTCCTGTTTGTGTCGCGCTTATATGGACAAGGACAAAGTGGCTGCAAAAAGGAGTATTTGCGGCAATTGCGGGAGCGTTAATGCTTGCGCTTATATACACATACTCGCGCGGGTGTTGGGTGGGGATTATAATAGCCGCCGCTGTCTATATAACTTTTGTGCAGGGGAAGTTGTGGGGGCTTGCGTTGATTGCTTTGCCGTTTATCCCTATGTTTATCCCGCAAACAATCTTAGAACGCTTTACCAGTATAGGTAATTTGGAGGATTCATCATCTTCTTACCGTCTGTTTATTTGGTTGGGTTCTCTTGCTATGATGAAGGATTTTTGGATTTCGGGGCTAGGGCTTGGAACTGACGCGTTTAACGCGGTGTATCCGTTTTACTCGTACAGCGCGGTGTATGCGCCGCACTCGCATAATCTGTTCCTTCAAATTTTGGTTGAGAACGGAATCTTAGGGATTATACTGTTTTTGGTTATTTTATTGTTCTTCTTTAAAAAGCTGATAGAAGGGTATCAGGTTGGCGGGCGCAAAGCTGATATTTCGATTATGTCTGTGGGAATTGGGTCGGCTGTGGTTGGATTTTTGGTTCAGGGAATGTTTGACCATTGTTTCTATAACTATCGTGTGTTCCTTATATTTTGGGTTGTTATGGCATTAGGTATGTTGTGCTATTATATAGCGAAAGAAGGCGGGGAGGCAAAAACATGATAAATGTTTTGCAGGTCTCGAGTGATACGAATATAGGCGGAGCGGGGAAGTGTATCCTTACATTTTTAAAGCATTATGACCGCTCTAAATTCAACGTGTCGGTGGTTTTGCCTCCGAACAGCCTGCTGCGCCCGCATGTGGAAAAGCTAAATACAAAAATATACGAGATTGACGGCATTGCCGAAAAATCACTTAGCATATCTTCAATTTCAAAGTTTCGCAAGCTGTTTAAACAGCTTAAACCATCCGTTGTTCATACGCATGCAAGTATGTCGGCACGTATCGCGGCGAAGCAGTTAGGGATAAAAACCGTATATACACGGCACAGCGTTTTTCCGCCTTCCGCGGTTATATCCAAAGGAATAGGAAAGGCGATAAACGGTGCGGTGAATGGTTTTACAGCCGACAAAATTATTGCTGTTGCAGAGGCGGCAAAAGAAAATTTGATTGCTACGGGTGTGCCGGAAAAGAAAATCAGTGTTATTTTAAACGGAGTGGACAGGCTTTGTGCTATTTCCGCAGACTCTGCCTCCAATACGAGAGAAATATATGGGATTTTGCCGGGGCAGAAGGTTGCGGCGATTGTTGCCCGTCTTAACGAGGTAAAGGGACATAAGTATTTTGTGGATGCCGCAAAAATAGTGCTTAATGCAGGGGTAGACGCAAAATTTATCATTGCGGGAACGGGAGACGTGGCTGAAAAAATTCGCACACAAATCAATGAAGCTAGCTTGCAGGACAGAGTTATTATGACGGGGTTTGTGGCAGATATAGAGCCGCTTATGAATATTATGGACGTGCAGGTGAACTGCTCGTTCGGGACCGAGGCTACCAGTTTGTCGTTGCTTGAGGGAATGTCACTTGGGAAACCTGCCGTTGTAACGGATTTTGGCGGAAATTCGGGCGTGATTGCCAATGGAGAGAATGGGTTTTTAACTCCGATAAAATCCCCGCAAGATACCGCAAATGCTTTGATAAAATTGTTTACAGACAACGAGTTATACGAAAAAATGAGCAAAAACTGCACAAATATATTTGATGAAAAGTTTACGGCGGAGATTATGACACGTAACATAGAAAAGATATATGAAGAAGCGATAAAGGGGTGATGGTTGGGCATGGAAATTGTAAACAAATACAAATATTATGGTGACGAACAGATTGACATAAATAATATAAAAGTAGATACTGCTGAGAGTGTGAAGGATGTAATTAATTTAATTTTAGATATTAACAAGGCGGAGATAGAGAAGTTTGGCATAGTTTGTTTGGATAATAGACGATATGTTGTTGATGTGCATATTTTAGCTGTTGGCACAGTGGATTCTGTGAATGTAACATGGGCTAAAATAATGAATTCTGCTGCGAGTTTAGGGAAGGTTAGCGTGATAATATTATTTCATAATCATCCGGGTGGAACTCTTATAGCAAGCGAGAATGATATCAGTTATACAAAAATATTTAAGAAACTTGGCGAAGAGCAAGGAATTCCTATACTTGACCATATTATTGTATGCGGTGATAACTATTATAGTATGAAGGAAAAAGGAGATGTTGATTTTTCGTATGACCCGATGAAGGCGGTATTTACTTTTGATTAATGATTTGAATTGACGGGGAGGTGTTTTGAGTGAGAAATTTTAAAATTATTTCATATTTATTGGCTGTTATTCTTTTGGTTGGTATGTTTTCGTTTGTTGGCGCGCAGGAGGCAGCTTTTGAGGACATTATAGGGCATTGGGCTGAGAATGACATTATCGAGCTTGCGCAAAATGGGATAATAAACGGCGAAACACCTGTGACATATAACCCTGATGCGAGCGTATCACGGGAGGGGTTTGTAAAATTATTAACTTGCGTGTTTAACAGTAATTTTGACAGCAAAACCGGTGTTTTTAGCGACGTTGCGGAGGATAGTTGGTCAAATCCGTATATCGCATATGCTTTGGAGGCGAAAATAATAACCGAAAGTGAGTACTCCGGCGGTTTTAAGCCTGAAACCCCGATAACGAGGGATGAGGCGGCGCTTTGGATTTCGAGGGCGATGGGGCTTACAGAGGGGCAGAGCATTGATTTTAGCGATGTTGGGCAGATAAAGAATAAAGTGGCTGTTCAAAAGGTTGTGGCGGCAGGGATTTTAAAAGGTTCTGACAATAACACATTTAAGCCTGCGGCGGCGACAACCCGCGCGGAGGCGGCGGTTATTATAAAGCGTATTATGAATTGCTCAAAACCTGCAAATGTCAAAAAGGATGAAGAAAAAGCGCCTGCTGAAGTTGAAGATAAAATAACGAAAAAGCCTGCTGTTGCGAATACGGAAGGTATGCAGGCTGTAAAAATAGCAACGGGCAGAAATCATTACGCAATTGTGAAAACGGACGGAACTGTTTGGATGGGAGAATATAAAATAGTTTCGGGCAAGTATGAGCATGATGTTAAAGATGTAACAAAGGTTGAAGGGATTGACAACGCAGTTTCTGTTACCGCGACGGACTATGCGACATTTGTTTTAAGGTCTGACGGGACAGTGTGGGGGTGGGGCAGTAACGCAAACGGGCAATTGGGTATAGGCTCGACGGAAGACCAAAAGAAGCCTGTTAAGGTTTCGGGCTTAGAGAATGTTGTCGCTATTGACGGCGGAGGGAACCATGTTTTGGCGATAAAATCTGACGGAACGGTATGGGGCTGGGGCAAAAATGACTGCGGTCAGCTTGGACTTGGGGTTGATAAGTCATTTAATAGAAATGAGGATTTTATGGATTATAGGAAAGAAATGGATAAGGATGAATATGCACCGATAGAGATTCCTAATTCTTCGGGAGCAATTGATGTGCAGGCGGGAAATGAGCATACCGTTGTTTTGAAAAGCGATGGCACGGTATGGACGTGCGGGTCAAATGTATATGGTCAGTTGGGTAGGCAGACATTTGTTGTCATATCCTATGAACTTAAAATGGTTATAGATATAAAATCAGACGAAAAATTAAAAAACATAGCTACTATTTCAGCAGGAGATTTTCATACGCTTGCAACAGTATCAGATGGAACCGCATGGAAATTCGGCTATACGGCTGAAGGACGCATTGGAGGCGGGGAAGAAATAGCGACTATTGCTTCATATGATAAAGCCAAGAATTCTGTATCACGAGGAACAGCTTATTTGCCTGTATATCCTACACTAATAATTGATGATGATAAAAGATACTTTTCATTAAATGAAACAAAGAAAAAAGCTCCGGTTAATAATATAAAATCAGTTTTTGCCGGATATAAACGTTCACTGTTTATTGACAATGACGGTGTTGTTTGGTCAACGGGAGATAATCCTTTTTTAGCTAATGAATCACAAAGTAATAGAATGCATTTTAGGGAAATGAAGGAGTTAAAAGGTATTGCATATATTTCCGCCGGTGGAATACATGGGTTATTAGCGTTAAAGTCTGATGGAACGGTTTTGTTGGTTGACAGTGAAATAAAAGAAGTTATGAATATTTTTTAAGCAGTGTATAATAAGCGTTCAGCGTGAGGAGGAGATTAGTTTGAAGAAAGCAAGGTTTAACATTTTAGACGGGATTATAGTGTTGTTGGTTATTTGCGCGGTTGCGTTCGCAGGGTATAGGCTAGTTTTTAAGAAGGCGCCTATTATTGAAGGGTCTAAGAACATAACTATGAAGTACCAAATGGAGTTTAAACGAAAAAATCCGGCGTTTAAAGACGCTATTTCGGTAAACGACAGGGTGTATATCAGTGCAAAGGAGCGGGATGAGGGTGTAGTGGTTGATGTTACAAGTACGCCCGCTACACGTATAGAGCTTGACAGGGTTGCGAAGCATTACCGCTTGACCGAAATCCCGAACCATTATGATGTGGTTGTCACTATACAGTCTCCGGCGGTGGAAACGGCAACGGAAATAAAAAACGGCTCAACGCCGATTCGCGTGGGGGCGGAATGTGTTATTAGAGGCAAGGGGTACGCCGCAGAGGGGTATATTATAGACGCCGAAATAGTTGAGTAGACGGATAGGGAGTCTGCGCAATTTTCGTTGCCTTAGTGCTTTTTGATGAAAGGAAGATGAAAAATGTTTATAAACAGTGAAGGAAAGTTGTTTGGGAAGATTAGTATTATTGATATCTTGGTGTTTATTGCAATTGTTGTAATCGGTATTGGGTTTTCAGTGAAGTTTATATCTCCGGCTGCAAAGATTGTTACGCAGCCTCAAAAAATTGAGTATATCATGAAAATTCGTGATATACGTATATACACGGTTAACGCGTTGGAGAAAAAAGGCAGTTTAAGTGACGCAAAGACAAGAGAGGCTATGGGAGAAATTGTAGCAGTTGAATACGGGCCCGCAATTCAGGAAGACAGTTTGATTGACGGCACTTTTCATGCATTTGAGCTGCCGGACAAGTATGACGCTTACATTACAGTGCGGGTGGACGGAAAAGTGAATGAAACAGGTTATTACACACACCAAAACAAGGCACTTACATCTGGGTCAAGCCTGAAGGTGAGCACGAAATACTCGATAACCTCGGGGGAGATTGTTAAAATATATGAAGTGGAATAGCGGGCTTGCCGGTGTGTGGTTCCACGCTATAGTTTGACAGATATCTCGCCGTAGGAGAAGTGTTTTATCTCTCCGCTTTGTAGGCGGGCGATTAAAAATCCGTCGTTTGAAATATCTAATGCGGTGGCAACGGTTGTTCCGTCGGGGGTTACTAATGAAAATTCTCTGCCGAGTACTATTGAGGCGGATTTGTATAAGGTTAAAATATCCGCATAAAAATCCGGCGTTTCTATAAAAGATCTATAAAAATAATCTATTGTATTCAAAATTTTGACAAGCATCATTTTTCGGTCAAATATGCGGTTTGTTTCAATTTTAAAAGATGTGGCGATGTTGTGCAAGTCAGTCGGCATATCGGCTAAATCAGTGTTAACATTAATGCCAATGCCGATAACGATATGATTGACATATGGAGCTTCGCCGCCTATCTCGGTTAAAATTCCGCATATTTTTTTGTTGCCTAAAAATATATCGTTCGGCCATTTTATAGATAAAGAAAGCTGTGTTTCCTCTCTTAAAGCTTGATGCACCGCCGTTGCGATAAGTACAGTAATTTTTGATGCGTTAAGCAATTCCATATTTTCCGGTGTCAAAATAATACTGAAATATAAACCATTACCTGTCGGAGTTGTCCATGCTTTTCCGTGTCTGCCTCGGCCGCCTGTCTGCGATTCGGCGATAATTACGGTTCCGCTAAGTTCGTGCGTAGATGGTTGGGCATCTAAAGTTTTTTTGTTTAAAAGCCGTTTAGCATATGTGTTGGTTGAGTCAATTTGGTCAAATTTTTCAATATTTTTTCCTATTATGTTGTTTTGCAAAAATGGCGCAATTTCGTATGCAGTGAGTACGTTATCGCTTGAAACCAGTTTATATCCCGCATTTTGTTTGCAATCTATAATATATCCCTGTTTAATAAACGATTTTACCGCCTTGTTAATCGCCATTCTTGACACGTTAAATAAGCGGCTCAATTGCTCGCCGCTTACATAATTGTTTTTATGTTCTTTTAAATGCTCCAAAATTTCATGTTTCATAATCAAAACCTAAACAATCTTTTTGTGTTTTGCGCGGTAATTTCCGCTACCTCTTCAAATGTAAGTTCCTTTATTTCCGCTATTTTTTGCGCCACATATTTTACATATCCGCAGTGGTTGCGTTCGCCGCGGTATGGCTCCGGCGAGAGGTATGGGCAGTCAGTTTCAATCAGAAGTCTGTCCATTGGTACAACCTGTAATGCCTCGATTGCCCGCCTTGCGTTTTTGAATGTAATTACGCCCGTAAAGGATATGTAAAACCCCATGTCCAATAGTTCGTGCGCCATATCCGCACTTCCCGAATAGCAATGCATGACGCCATTTGCAGACATTTGTTTGTTTATTTCGCCGCGGATCAGAGGGCTTTTATAAAATGCCCGTAATATTTCCATACAGTCCTCGTGCGCATCACGGTCATGAATCACAACAGGCATATCTAATTCGTTAGCTAACTCAAGCTGGCGTGTAAACCAATACCTTTGCACATCGCGGTCTGAATTGTCATAGAAATAGTCCAATCCGATTTCTCCGATTGCAACTATTTTTGATTGGTCAAGCATCAATTTCAATTCTTGTATATCAGCCTCTGTCATGCTCTTAGTATCATGCGGGTGAACACCCACAGCTCCGTAAATAAAAGGATATTTTTCCGTAAGTTCAATGGTTTTGCGGCTGCTTGGCATATCTGCACCGATATTTATAATATTTGTCACGCTTGATGCGGTTATTTCATTGATGATTTCGTCACGGTCATTATCGAAGCGTTTATCGTCTAGATGTGCGTGTGAATCTATAAGCATATTTTTGCCTCTCTTGCGTCTTAGTTAGTTGTTTATTTCCGCTAATTTCTCGTCCGCGTCAATCCTTGCAAACAATACGACGGCAGTTCCAACCTGTGTGTTAGGGGCAGTTCCGCCAAAATTAGCAAGGCTTGGATATGAAATGTCACCGGCATTAATTTGCTGTGCGATTTTTTCACTTGTTTCGGGCATGAAGGATGACAACAGCGATGTAATATAGCGGATGGTTTCAATCAGGTTATACATAACAGTTTGCAGTCTTGCCTTTTTCGTTTCATCTTTGGCAAGCACCCACGGAGTAGTTTCGTCAATGTATTTATTTGCGCGGTTAACTACGTTCCAAATTTCTTCCAAAGCGTCCGCAATGCGGAAGGTTTCCATTAGCTTCTTTGTATTTTCGGCAGTCTTTAGTGCTGTTTGCTTTAAATCTTCATCAAACTCTCCGCTGTCGGCAGGCGGCGGGATTTTTCCGTCAAAATATTTTGAAACCATTGCGACTGTGCGGTTGACGAGGTTGCCTAAGGTGTTTGCAAGGTCGGAATTATATCTGGCTATAATATTTTCATAGGAGATTGAACCGTCGCTCTGATACGGCATTTCACGCAGGCAGTAATAACGCACCGCGTCAACGCCGAAGTGTTGCGCCAAATCATCGGCGTAGATTACGTTGCCGACGGACTTGCTCATTTTATCCGCCCCGACCAACAGCCATGGATGCCCAAAAATCTGCTTTGGCAACGGTTCGCCCAGAGCCATTAGGAAAATCGGCCAGTATATGGTGTGAAAACGCAGGATGTCTTTTCCAATTATGTGAACGTCTGCCGGCCAGTATTTTTTATATAGTTCGCCTTTCTGTTCCGAGGTTGTACTGTACCCCAGCGCGGAAATATAATTTGTAAGCGCGTCAAGCCAAACGTAAGTAACATGGCTTGTGTCAAATTCCACAGGGATGCCCCATGTGAAGGATGTCCGAGATACGCATAAATCCTGCAAGCCCGGCTTTAAAAAGTTGTTTATCATTTCACGCTTTCGTGATTCGGGTTGTATAAATTCAGGGTTTTCGTCAATATGCTTCATCAATCTTTCAGCATAATTACTCATTTTAAAGAAATATGCTTCTTCATTTGTCAATGTCACGTTACGTCCGCAATCGGGGCATTTTCCGTCCGTAAGCTGGGTTTGCGTCCAAAACGCCTCGCATGGTGTGCAATACCAACCACTGTATTCCCCCTTGTATATATCACCCTGTTCGTACAGCTTTTTAAAAATTTGCTGCACGACCTGCATATGCTCCTCGTCCGTTGTGCGGATATATTTATCATAGCTGATGTTCATTAAATCAGCAATGGATTTTAGTTCTTTAACGACGCCGTTGACATATTCTTTCGGCGCAATGTTACTTTCATCAGCTAATTGTTGGATTTTTTGTCCGTGTTCGTCTGAACCTGTTAAAAAGTATACGTCTTTCCCGATATAGCGGTTAAATCTCGCTATCGCGTCCGTTAATATTAACTCATATGTGTTACCGATGTGTTGTTTTTTGGAAGCATAGGCAATTGCCGATGTAATATAAAATTTGTTGTTCATGTAGTTACTCCTTTTTCTAATTATCAAACATCATTCCTACTTGCGGTCTATCGTTTGCGGGGGGCGGATTTTTTTCGTTGCTGTACGCAATGCCGAAATGCTCGTACGCAAGTCGTGTTGCCATTCTTCCCCTTGGGGTTCGGTTGATAAATCCCATTTGCATTAAAAACGGCTCATACACGTCCTCAATTGTTGTGCTTTCTTCCCCTATGGTCGCAGCTAGTGTGTCTAAGCCCACAGGTCCGCCGTCAAACATTTGGATAATTGATAACAGCATTCGCTTGTCGATCGCGTCAAGTCCGATTTTATCTACCTCCAGCATACTAAGCGCGCTGTCTGCTACCGGTTTTGTAATCATTCCATCAGCTTTGATTTGCGCATAATCTCTGACTCTGCGCAATAATCTGTTTGCAATTCGCGGAGTGCCTCTTGAGCGTGAGGCGATTTCTTCTGCTCCGTTTTTTTCAATTTCAATATTTAGTATAGACGCCGAACGTGTAACAATTCTTGTGAGTTCTTCGTTTGTATATAATTCCAAACGACTTATGACTCCAAACCTGTCTCGAAGCGGCGCAGTAAGTGCACCGGCGCGGGTGGTTGCCCCGATGAGCGTAAATTTCGGCAAATCAAGGCGTATACTGCGCGCTGAAGGGCCTTTTCCGATTATTATGTCCAACGCGTAATCTTCCATTGCGGGATACAGTATTTCTTCTACACTCCGGCTTAGGCGGTGTATCTCGTCAACAAACAGTATGTCATAGGCTGAAAGATTGGTAAGAAGCGCCGCTAGATCACCGGGTTTTTCTATGGCAGGCCCACTGGTAATGCGTATATTTACCCCATTTCGTTAGCGATAATTCCCGCAAGCGTTGTCTTTCCCAATCCGGGAGGACCGTACAGCAGCACATGGTCTAACGCTTCCTGCCTTTGCTTTGCTGCTTGTATAAATATGGTTAAATTCTCTTTAGCTTTCACTTGCCCGACGTATTCGGAAAGTATACGAGGACGCAGGGAATATTCTATTTCATTGTCATCGCCGTTTAAAGCGGTGGTTATTATTCTGTTGTCCTCATTCATAATCTACCTCTATAATAATATGTTTTTATAAATTTTGTACGGCATGATGTTTTCTTTGATTGCTCTTGCTATACCAGTCGTTTTAATGCC